>RJWK010064674.1:0-12263 GCA_004363435.1 Platanista minor
GGGGGGGGGGGTGAAAAGAATTCTGGGGATGGATGGTGGTAATGGCTGCACAACAGTATGAACATACTTAATGCCACTGAACTGTACACTTTAAAACGGTTAAAATGGTAAATTTCATGCTGTGTGTCCATTTTACCACAGTAAAAACAATATACAAAATGAAAAAAAATAGGTATTACAGTGTGGGCTAATAAAATTAGTAGGACTGAGCATTTCTTTATGTTCTGAGCTTCCTAGTAACCAAGATATAAAAGGGAACGTTTACATCTTGATGTTTAATGAGTGGAAAAATATTACAATATTTTTATGGAAAAATAGTTCAGGAGATTTCAAGTCCACCCACCCCCATCCCTGGCGAGGACTGGTTATAACAGGCATGTGCCTTAGAGATTCTCACAAGAGGCATTCGCAGAATAAAGGACAATTTATCCTACAAAGGTAGAATACTAACACTGCACAAGGACATATTCATTACACAGCCATTTGTGGCAGTGATTCTTGAAGAAATGTGAGAGGAAAATCAATCAAACCTAATTCCAAAAAGACTTTCCGGTAGGAGTGAAGTTAATAAGGTCTAGATGTGACGATTTCCAGTGTGGGACTTAGAATTCCAAAAAAAGAGTGTCACTTAGTGCCCGTAGGGTTTCTAAGGGGAGGTGTCCAGGAGTCAGTTGGCAATTTGCTCCCAAGCTCAGGGGAAACGTCTGTTAGAGGTGCAGGTCTGAGCGCCATCAGCACAGAGATGGGGTTCAAAGCCATGGGCGAGAATGCAACGAGCAGGATGGGTGTGGAGTCCTGGGAAACGCTGCCTCGGAAATACCCCCATTTCCCCAGGGTCAACCCAAGTATCGGCGCCACAGGCAGCAGTGCAGAACGGGACCGAGAACTCATGTCCTGACTCTCGGTCAGTGTACGCCGTTGTCCCAGGGCCCTTCTCTGTTCAGGAAGAAGAACGTGGTGCTGGACATCGGCGGACCTGGGTGAGAATCTCACAGTCTCACTTCCAGCCTTGTGGCCTTGGACAACGTACACGAGAAGACGGTGTCGACAATGCAAGCATGCTGCATCTGATGAGTGTGTGGAGGCTCAGGTGGAGAAGCCCAGGAGTCACCTGCACTGAGAGGCCCAAAACCCCCAAGGGGTCTGGGGGGAAAGAGAGAAATGTGGTAATCATCAGCACAGCGGTAGAAGTGGAAACTTTCAAAGTAGTCAAGTATTAATGACTTTAACAGTGACTTCATTTGGGCATTAGGAAGGGGCTGGGGAAGATCTGAGAAGCCTGGGGGTTTCTACACACATCAGAGTGTGCACCACACCCAGCTGCTCAAGCCCACGGGGGCTGGACCCTCAGCGTGCATGGCTCAGGCCACTTGATGCAGGAGAGTCCGCAGAGAGGAGCCCTGCTTTAGGTTGGACGGGCTTCCTCGCCGGACCCTTTCAGACACATCATCTCTTAAAACTGCCATCCGGATGGCTGTGCTCAGCAATCATGTGTTTAAAAAGCAATAAGACTAAATGTTTTTCCGTTTCCCCTTTGAGAGACCACGTATGATAAATGATAGGCAATTTCATGGTTGGAGTTTCAATTTCCGAAAATATTAGCGCTATTCCCCAAGCTCCACTTCAGAGATAAATTCTTTTTGGCAGCCTCCTCTGTTGTCTCCTAATTCCCTGATTCTGAATATATTTGGAGGTCTAGTGTGAATTTCATCCGCTCAGTCCCAGCATCCCCCTGTCTGGGCTGCGTTGGAAAGGGTATTACCCATCTGCCACTCTTCTGAGTTCTTTCTGCGTTGGCTTCAAGTCGAAGGTGTTTATTAAGTGCCTCTGTCTTCCCAGCCCTGCGCTCAGCGTTGTTATGGTGGGTGTAAGGGAGCTACGATCAATCCTTCGATGGACAAACATCGGTCGTGGGTCTAGTCCCTTCAAGCTCAAAGCAATAGTAACGCTACAGTACCTGATACCTCATGTTTGTTTCACACTGTCCCCATTTCATTGTTGGGGAAACTGAGGCTCAGCGCTAACCTAGTAGAGTTGGGATGGACTAGTGGATGAGGGCAAAGTGGGAGAGAGCAGGAATTTACTGAGCACCTAGGGTGGATCGGGTGCGGTGCTGAATGCTTGTTCAACCCTCGGCACAGGAGTATAAGCTATTCATCTGCACATAACTCTAGGTGAGAGCAATTTTCCCTTTTTGCAAACTGAGAATCAGAAAGGCTAGTCACCTCACCCAAGGATTCTCATCCACGGGACCACGCTGCCTCTCCTGCTGTCAGCAGGATGGATGGCGTCCCAATAATCGTCGCCAAACCACGGGAGTTCTCTTGTTGGAAAACATTAATGCACCAAGTCAAGCCATAGAAGGAGACTAACCCACCTTTACCCCTTTACCTCTCATTACTCAGCACCCTCTGCCTGCCTTAACCTTGGGCTCCCTCTTAAGTTTCCCAGGCCGGTGTCCTCATGTATCACCGCCCCTCGGGCCCATTCCCTGCTTTCTCTCATGTCAGCGTCCTCCCCAAACCCTGCCCATCATGGGTCAGCTTAGATCCCTACGGCAATCTCTCTCCTCTCTCCCATTCACTCACCCTCTTTAGAGGCACTAGCTCATACCCAGGATGACATTTTCTTCTCTTATAAGCTCATAGATCGCTATCAAAATACCGAGCACAAAGCAGGTATTCCAAAAATCTTGAGGGAAGCCCTGGAATAAAATGCAACGGAATGAAATGGAGCAAAATGAGATTGAATCTCTCAGAATGGAGCAAATGGAATGAATTGGAACAGAATGTAATGGAGTAGAACGAAGAAGAATAGTATGGCATAGGTGAAAAGAAGGAGAAAGAACAAAAATACAGAGTAGAACAGTATGGAACAGAATAAAAGAGGGTGGAACAGACTAAACAGGTTGAACTAGACTAGGACAGGGTGGAACACGATAGACCAGGATGGAAGAGAATAGAACCAGATGGAACAGAATAGAACAGGATGGAACAGATTAGACCAGGTCAGAGCAGAATGGAACAGGATAGAAAACAATAGAATTCAACAGACTAAAATAGAATGGAAGAGACTGGAACAGGTCTGAACAGAAGACAGTGCAATAGAATAATAGGACTGTGGCTAAATGTTATATAACTGGATAAAATAAAATTCACTCCATTCATTCAATAAATATTTATCGGGTGCTAATCCATGCCAGGTGAGAAAAAAAATAGACATAGTCCCTGCCCTCATAGAACACATGGTGAAAGGGACCAAAGGAAAAAAAAAAAAAAAAAAGGACATAAGTAAGCATTAATAAATACATAATTACCAAATATAGGGCTTCCCTGGTGGCTCAGTGGTTGAGAATCCGCCTGCCGATGCAGGGGACACCGGTTCGTGCCCCCGTCCGGGAAGATCCCACATGCCGCGGAGCGGCTGGGCCCGTGAGCCATGGCCGCTGAGCCTGCGGATCCGGAGCCTGTGCTCTGCACTAGGAGAGGCCACTACAGTGAGAGGCCCAAGTACCACAAAAATAAACAAATAAATACATAAATACATACATACATAATTACCGAATATGAGTGTTCATGAGATGCCATGAAAGAATGGACAGGTGGCCATTATTAAGAATAATAGGATGGAAAAAAAAGAAGAATAGGATGGATGTGTTAATATTAATAATAAAGAGGTCAGGAAAGCTGAGACCTAAAAAGTGAGGAGGAGCCAGAGACACTTGAAGGACTAGGGAAGAGCATTCTAGGCAGAGGGAGCAGCATGTACAAAAGGCCTGAGGCAGGAAAGTGTTTAACCTGTTCAGGAGCTTAAGGAAGTTCAGTGTGAACAGAGCTCAGAGAGCAAGGCCTAGTGTTACAAGGGAAGATGGGGAAGGCAGTCAGGGTCCAGATGTCAGAGGGCCTGTGGGGAGTTTGGATTTCCATCTAAGTGTGATGAGAAGCCACTAAAGGGAGCAAGAGTAACTACGGTGTGTTTCATGTTTCTTCTCTGGCTGCGGTAAAGGAACGAATTAGGGCAGGGAGGCCATTTAGGTCTCTACTGCGGTTGACCAGATAGTGATGTAGGTGGCTGGGAGCAGAGTAGCAGTGGCACCAGAGCGGGAGAGATGCAGCTGACTGGAGAAATACTTGTAAACACAGCCCAGGGATTTGCCAACGTTTTGGACATGGGGCTGGCAGAAAGGGCAATCTGAAGGCGCCGCCGGGGGTTGGTGTTTCTATTTCCTGAGATGATGCTAAGGAGAGGTAGTTTAAGGAGGAAAATCAAGTATTCTTCTAAATTCCAAGGCTCAGATGCTTAGGTCATGTCCAAATAGAGATGTTAAGCAGGTCTGGAGATAGAAGCCAGGAGCTCTGAGGTGGGAGGTCTGAGCTGGAGGTCTAAACGGAGGAGTTGTCAGCATATAGATACTGTGCAATGCCTTGGGATTGAATGAATCACGTATGCAGTCATGCAATGCAGAACTTCATCAAAGCGTGTTCCATGGACTACTGGCATGGGAATCCCTCGGGGTGCTAGTTGAACATGCAAATTTCTAGGCCTCCAGGCCACTAAAATGGATCTCTAGGGATGGGGGCTCAGGAGCCTGCATGGTTAGCGATCACCCTGGAGTGTTTGGATGCCATCTAACCTGTGTGAAACACTGGTCTGGGGAGAGAATTGAAGAGGGCAGAGCCCCATCACTGAGAAAGGTGTACATGTGCACATTGAGAAGGAGAAGCCAGCAAAGAAGACAGAGCAGGAGTAGCCAGAGAAATAGGAGAAAAATCAGGAAAGGATGGTGTCTCAGAGGCCAGGAGAGGAGGGGTATCAAGACCTGGTGCTCAACTGAGCCTGAGTAGGCTCTGCTGAGTAGGATGAGCCCAGGAGCGCTCCCGTGGGACGTGGCAACGCGCACACCACCGGGCTGGGGATGGCTGGGCCACACCAGAGTGGAGTGGACACGAGGAGGACACTCCAGCAACAAAGTGGGGACGTGGAATGGACCAGGTGCTAGACCTACCATCCAAGTCAATGGAACATTTGAGGACAGACCCACAAACATATTTCACTGGTGATTTTATCCTCTCTGGTACCAGCTCCCAGAGTCCTCTGGCTGAGGGGAGTAGACATGCTAGCACACACCAGGAAGGCTTCCTTTCCCACCTTCCTCACAGGGAGCCCAGCATCCTCAGATGTCCCGCTCCTCCCGAGAGACCACGCCACTGAGGACTTCCTTTAGGTCCCGTCTCCCTCCCTAGGCATGCTCCCACCTATGCCTCTCCCCTCTTCTTTTGTTTTTTATATATATATATATATTTTTTTTTTTTTTACATCTTTATTGGAGTATAATTGCTGTACAACAGTGTGTTAGTTTTTGCTTTATAACAAAGTGAATCAGTTATACGTATACATATGTTCCCATATCTCTTCCCTCTTGCGTCTCCCTCCCTCCCACCCTCCGTATCCCACCCCTCTAGGTGGTCACGAAGCACGGAGCTGATCTCCCTGTGCTACGCGGCTGCTTCCCACTAGCTATCTATTTTACGTTTGGTAGTGTATATATGTCCATGCCACTCGCTTTGCAGGCTGCAGTCAACTGGTATATGTACTACGGACCCACTGTGATCTGTGTCCGCGGGCTCCACCTCCCAGGAGCGAATGGCTAAGGCTGCAATACCTTGCCACAGCAGGTTGGCACTTTTTGGCAAGAAGGCCTTCCTGGCATCGCGCAGATCTTCTTAACCAGCACACCCACACCCACCCCAAGCAGCTGCCGGGTCCACCAGAGCCCTGATGCTCAGCTGGCAATGAATGGGCATCTTTTTTTTTTTTTTTTTTTTCAGAGCGGAAACGTTTATTGATACCATCAAGGCTTGGCGCAGGGTCCGGGGTATAGAAATTGTTGCCTCGCCCCCATCTCCCCTCCTCTTTCCGGTAGGAGTGAAGCCCCCGGAGAAGGGAGGGAGGAGGGCGGTGGCGCAAGGACCCGGGAGCCACGGGGATGGGCGCAGGGAGCTCAACGGGCACCTTTTAAAAGACACATTCAACTGCGTATTGGACTTTCATGTTCACAAAACCGAAACCAAAAACCTATCTCTTGCATAACCCGAACCTCAAAAAGCAAGCCAAGAGCCTTTTCTTGTTGATGGGAGCTACTGGAAACAAGAAGAGATTTTCAAGTGGGGACACACCCCTGGGGGGATCTTTCAAAACCAAAATTGTTCAAAACAACAAAATTGTTTATGTTTTTCAAAAGGTTAAGTGATATTAGGAGGTAGTGACAGGAGCAAAGCCCAGCCTTGCTTCCCCCAGGTGGGAATTTCATTCTGTCACAAGTGTGCCTCTCCAGCCCATGCTCCCGAGGGGCCGCACACAGCTCAGAAGACCTGAGGAGGCCGTGCCAGCCATCTGGAGGCAAATTCCTGGCAAGAAGCAGCACGGAGAGACTTCACAGCCCTCCCTGAACCTCTCCAGAAGAATCTGCTGCAGCAGAGGGATTTTCCCCGGGAGAGCAAATGACAACACAGCTCCTGTTTGTTTTTGATGCAGCGAAGAGCCAGGAACATCTGCTCCAAGAAGCCACTTGAAAGATAATCAGGCAGCAATGTTGGCAAAACAGCTGTGTGGCGGGGAGTGAAGAGCGTGGCCGGGAGCAGGGAGGGTGGGGGCAGTAGGAGGAGGGACCTTAAGCTCTGAGCTCGGAGTAGCCGCCTGGGAAGCCCCCCAGCCCCGGCCCACAGCCATGGAGCTCGGAGGGAACTTCTGCTTGGCTGAGAGCAGCTCACATGGGAGACCCACTCTGCTAACATCCCTAATTATCCTCACGGAGAAATGCTGGATCTATTTCATATTTCCTGCAGGATTCAACTCAATTTTTAGGACAGGACTGAAAATGTTGAATTTTTCCTGAACCTGTGACCCTGGAAAACAGCAAGGGTTAGAGAAATCCCCCTATCCCTTTTTGTTTCAGAAAAGGTAGTTCATCATCATCCCTCCCCGTGTGACTCAGAAAAGACTCATGATTTCCCCTTGTTTACCCATGACAGAGCAGACACAGACCCTCCAAATTCCATTCGCTTTCCTATAAATGATTAGCTGAACTGTTTTGTCTCCACTAATCAAATGGAACAAGATGCTTGTTAACCAAACAGGTTAAGTTTCTCACCTTCATCCAGGCCCCCGAACTTGAAGCCACCCTCAGCCTGAGCCAGCGTACAAGCCCTCCTTAACGGCCCCTCTAAAGAACAGGCTGGTCTCAGGGTAAAACCTCCTCTGATCTGCGACCCCTTTGAACTTGGAGGATGGTACAAGGAGGACAGATCACTCTTATTTGTTATTTCCGGGTCAGTCCATCACCATCATTCACACACACAGTGCTGATTACATTAATTAAATGTGTGTGTGTGTGTGTGTGTGTGTGTGTGTGTGTGTGTGTTGTCTTAGTTTGCCTCCTCCCAGAGGGAGACCCTGAGACAAGGATTTGAGGGAAAGTACTTCATTTGAGAGGTAATCGCAGGAAACACCAATAAGGGAGTGTAGGAAGCGGTCAGGGAAGGGAAGGTGGCCAGTGTGGGCTCCTTTAATGGGCAGGTGACTGCCGTGAGCAACAATGGCTCATTTGGGAGGTAGCCAGGTGGCTCTTACTTGTCCAGAATCCACCTATACCCTGAAGTCCTCAAGTCCCCCGTCTTGTGTGGAATTTCTCCCCATGGAAGTCCCAGAAGGTAGGAAAAGGAAGGGTCATTTTGGACTCTGGTTTTCAAGCTGCATTCCCCATGGAAATTCAGAACTCTGGGAGTTACTTCAGTGGCTACTAGTGCCAGGGAACTAGTGGTCAGGGCTACCATCTCCACCCTCACTTCAACTGGAACATCTCAATTTTTTTCTCCTTAAAATACTGGGCTCTCACTTACAATATTTTTGGAAAGGTTCAGCAGCTTAAAAGTAAAGTTCAGGTCTACTTCTGGTTCCAGGTAGGTGGAACAGATGTGCTTTCCCCTATTCCTCCAGCTAAGGACAACTGCATCCCTGGACATTACCTATAAAACAATCATAGGCAGACTCTGAGAGGTGGATAGACAAAAGCAGACCAACTAGGTATATCAGGACCCAAGGAACTACACACTGAGGAGTTCCTTGGTTTTCCTTTGTGCTTCACACATCCCAGACTTGGAGCTGAAAAAGCCAACAACCCAGAAACTTCAGTGACCACAGACCAAAAAAATTTCCAACAAAAGCTTGTTCTCTTGTCAAAGGACAAGTAAAGGGGCAACCTAGAAAGACAGGAAACAGTTAGACAATACTGTTCTACTCTAGGCAAACACCACAGGAAAAACTGTGGCCCCTTCCCTACCCATGCCAGCAAAGTTCAAGTGGGGAACCTAGACTCCCACCCTACTCAGCAGTAACAAGGCATTCCTTCCTTCTCCCCACTGGAGTGTGGTGTTAGAGGAGGCCCAGTGGGGAGTCAAGACTTTTACCATAGCTCAGGGAGCAGGGCCACCCCCACCTCAGTAGCAATGGAGACTGCTGGAACTCCCAACCCCACCCAGGGGTGATGAGGGGTCCCCTCCTCACATGTCAGTGGAGGCTGAGTGCAGAACCTAGACTTTTACAGCACTTTGCAGTAATAAGTCAGTGTCTTCCCGTCCGTCCCTGGCTGGAGTGGTGTCCAAAAAAGCCAGCTAACCCAGAGCGTTTAAAATAAGATCCAGAGTCCCATAACACAATACAAAAATATCCAGATTTTAATAAAAAAATTACTCATCATACCAAAAAAGATCTCAACTGAATGAAAAAAAAGACAACCAATAGATGCTAACACCAAGATCACAAAGATGTGAGGATTATCTGACAAAGATTTGAAGGCAACCGTGATAAAATTCTTCAATGAGAGATTATGAACATGCCTGAAACACATGAAAAAAGAGCCTCAGCAAAGAAATAGAAGATATAAAAGAGAAACAAAAGGAAATTTTAGAACTGAAAATTATAATAACCAAGATTTAAAACTCAGTGAATGGGCTCCACAGCACAGTAGAGGGAACAGAGAAAAGAATTCATGAACTGGAAGATAGACTAATATACACAACCTGAAAAGCAAAGAGAATATAGACTAACTAAATAAATAAACACAGCCTCGGAGATCTATGGGACTATAACAAGAGATCTAATTTCATGTCCTTGGAGTCTCAGAAGGAGAAGAGAGAGAGGGCAGGATTGAAAAAGTCTAGAAGAAATAATGGCTGAAAACTTCACAAATCTTAGTGAACCATAAACAGAACAAAGCCAAAGAAACCTATGCCACACTTCTGAAAACTAAAGACAAAATCTTGAAAGCAGCCAGAGAAAACTAACACCTCAGCTATATAGGAAAAACTATTCAAAGGACAACATATTTCTCATCAGAAATCATGGAGGCCTGAAGAAGTGGCACAATATTCTTCAAGTGCTGAAGGAAAAAAAGAGGGTCAACCCAGAATCCTATACTCAGCAGAAATATCCTTAGAAAATGAAGATGCATACTGAATAAGGAAAATTAGGAGAATCTGTTTACAACACACCTACTCAAAAATAGATAAAGGAAGTTCTCTATGCGCAAAGGAGACAATAAAAGAAGAAAACTTGAAACATTAGGAAGGAATAAAGAACACTGAGCATAAATGTGGGTAAAAAAAATAGGCTTTCCTTCTCTTATTGAATTTCCTAGATTATGTTTGTTGGAGAAACAATTATAACACTATCTGATGTGGTTTTAAATGGCAGGAGGGGAAAGAGTTAAGACAATTTAAAATGGGGGAGAGTAAAAAGACATAAAAGGAGGTAAGGTTTTTACACTTCACTGGATGAGAAAAATGATGTTACCAGTAGATTGTGATACGTTATATATATATAATGTAATACTGAGAGCAACCACTAAAATGCTATACAAAGAGATATGATCAAGACACTATAGATGAATTTAGTAAAGTTGCAGGATACAAAATTAAGGCACAGAAATCTCTTGCGTTCCTATACACTAATGATGAAAAATCTGAAAGAGAAATTAAGGAAACACTCCCATTTACCAGTGCAACAAAAAGAATAAAATACCTAGGAATAAACCTACCTAGGGAGACAAAAGACCTGTATGCAGAAAACTATAAGACACTGATGAAAGAAATGAAAGATGATACCAACAGATAGAGAGATATACCATGTTCTTGGATTGGAAGAAACAATATTGTGAAAATGACTATACTATCCAAAGCAATCTACAGATTCAATGCAATCCCTATCAAATTACAAATGGCATTTTTTTTTACAGAACTAGAACAAAAAGTCTTAAAATTTGAATGGAGACACAAAAGACCCCGAATAGCCAAAGCAGTCTTCAGGGAAAAAAATGGAGCTGGAGGAATCAGACTCCCTGACTTCAGACTATACTACAAAGCTACAGTAATCAAGACAACATGGTACTGGCACAAAAACAGAAATGTAGATCAATGGAACAAGATAGAAAGCCCGGAAATAAACCCATGCACCTATGGTCAACTAATCTATGACAAAGGAGGCAAGGATATACCATGGAGAAAAGACAGTCTCTTCAATAAGTGGTGCTGGGAAAACAGGACAGCTACATGTAAAAGAATGAAGTTAGAACACTCCCTAACACCATACACAAAAATAAACTCAAAATGGATTAGAGATCTAAATCTAAGACTGGACACTATAAAACTCTTAGAGGAAATCATAGGAAGAACATTCTTTGACATAAATCACAGCAAGATCTTTTTTGATCCACCTCCTAGTGTAATGGAAATAAAAACAAAAATAAACACGTGGGACCTAATGAAACTTAGAAGGAAACTACAAACAAGAGCAAAAGACAGCCCTCAAAATGGGAGAAAATATTCGCAAACGAATCAACGGACAAAGGATTAATCCCCAAAATATATAAACAGCTCATGCAGCTCAATATTAAGACAAACAAACAACCCAGTCAAAAAACTGGCAGAAGACCTAAATAGACATTTCCCCAAAGAAGACATACAGATGGCCAAGAAGCACATGAAAAGCTGCTCAACATCACTAATTACTAGAGAAATGCAAATCAAAACTACAATGAGGTATCACCTCACAGCAGTTAGACTGGGCATCATCAGAAAATCTATAAACAACAAATGCTGGAGAGGGTGTGGAGAAAAGGAAGCCCTCTTGCACTGTTGGTGGGAATGTAAATTGATACAGCCACTATGGAGAACAGTAGGGAGATTCCTTAAAAAACTAAAAATAGAACTATCATGTGACCCAGCAATCCCACTACTGGGCATTATACCCAGAGAAAACCATAATTCAAAAAGACACATTCACCCCAACGTTCATTGCAGCACTATTTACAATAGCCAGGTCATGGAAGCAACCTAAATGTCCATTGACAGACAAACGGTTAAAGAAGATGTGGTACATATATACAATGGAATATTACTCAGCCATAAAAAGGAACGAAATTGGGGCATTTATAGAGACATGGATGGATCTAGAGACTGTCATACAGAATGAAGTAAGTCAGAAAGAGAAAAACAAATATTGTATATTAACACATATATGTGGAACCTAGAAAAATGGTACAGATGAACCAGTTTGCAGGGCAGAAATGGAGACACAGATGTAGAGAACAAATGTATGGACATCAAGGGGGGAAAGTGGCCGGGAGTGATGGTAGTGGTGGTGGTGTGATGAATTGGGAGATTGGGATTGACATATATACACTAATATGTATAAAATGGATAACTAATAAGAACCTGCTGTAGAAAAAAATAAATAAAATAAAAATTAAAAAAAAGACACTATAGCTAAATCAAAAAGGAATTCTAAAAAATGTTCACGTAACTCATAGAAAGTATGAAAAAGAAAACAGAGGGAAAAAAACAGAGAAAAGAAACAGAAAATAAAAAACAAAATTAAACCTTGAAATATAATTAAATTAAATATAAATGGTCTAAATATACCAATTAAAGGACAGAGATTGGAAGAGTGAATTAAAAAGCATGACCCAACCAAAGGCTACCACAGCACACTCACTTCAAATGCAACATAGGCAGGATGAAATAAAAGAAAGGAAAGATACATCATGCAAATATTAATCAAAAGAAAGCAGGAGTGGCTATATTAACCATCAGCCAAAGTAGACTTCAGAGCAAAAAAAAAAAAAAAAAAAAAAAAAAAAAAAAAAAAAAAAAAAAAAAAAAAAAAAAAAAAAAAAAAAAAAAAAAAAAAAAAAAAAAAAAAAAAAAAAA
>RJWK010064675.1:0-12264 GCA_004363435.1 Platanista minor
GTACGCGGGCCTCTCACTGTTGTGGCCTCTCCCGTTGCAGAGCACAGGCTCCGGACGCACAGGCCCAGCGGCCATGGCTCACGGGCCCAGCTGCTCCGTGGCACGTGGGATCCTCCCGGACCGGGGCACGAACCCGCCTCCCCTGCATCGGCAGGCGGACTCTCAACCACTGCGCCACCAGGGAAGCCCAACCCCACAGTTTTGACAACCAAAAACTTCTTCAGACGTTGCTAAATGTCCCCTGAGTGGCAGAATTTTCCCCAATTGATAGCCATTGATCTGGAGAATTGTTTTATCAGAGATTAATGATCTGATAAATCATATTAAAGAACTATCAACTAATGGAGTTATTACCAAATCCTTCTTGTGGTAATGAGAAAAAGTGAAGTTTTGAATGGGCATGGATTATCACTCTCACAATTACTATTACAAATTATAGTATGGTTTATTAGGAAGCCAGTAAATTACTCTGTTATATTTGTGAAACATGAATAATAACATTTCAATAATTGATGAAGATAAAGGGAAATATCTTTATCAGTTTAAAAGACTACTTCAGAGAAAAACAAGTTTCTGATACCTCTCAGCACCTGATGGAAAGGTGGTAGATTACATGAACTAAAAAGAAGTATTGCTAGTTCTAAATGACAACATTGTCTTTATCAGGCACTGGCAGAACATGGATATTGGCTAGTTAAAGAATCAAGTCACCTGAATTTAGCCAATTTGAAAAAAATATCTATAAAAGTACTAGTTCTGTGGTAATGCTATTCAAGAGGGACTCATGCAAAGAAGAATCTCAGAGAAGTCCAGGCAAAGCCTCATACATTTTTGTCCTTAACCAACCCAGCTTCATGAGCAACAAGATCCCAGTCATTCCTGTATCATTGCTGGCACTAATTTCTAAGATACCATATTCTTCCTTGGTCTTCACTGTCTCCAACCTCTGACTTCTCTTGGAGAAGGGATTGAATAACACTTTCAGATTAGATGTTACCGGGCATAAGTAGGTAGTGGTTTTCTTAGAATATAATTTAAAGATTTCAAGCTATGCTACAGGGCCAAGATTTGCAAAAAAGTTATGCCATCTCAGGTACTCAACTTGTAGGAAATGGAAACTATTTATTCCCATGGAGGAAATTAGGTCTGTTTGGAATTCCCAGAGTACCTGGTACTCTGTTTTAACAAACATGTCTGAAAACTTATTCCTGCCTCTAGACAGTACCTATACCTGCCAGCTACGTTGTCCTACATAAATCTTTGCTGACTCCATTTATGGGGTAAAGGATAGATACAGAGCATGGTGAGCTAAGAGAAAAGGGCCCTTCAACCAAGAGACTCATCTATGACATGAAAGAGATTTTATTGTTCTATACACAACCATATATGCATACATATACAACATATACAACAAAAGCTTCACACAATAATTATTTTTTTAAATGACATGTATTTTTATATTTCTTACTCTATCCTGTTCTATTTCATTTTATAAAAATGTTGTTTGTGACCTGCTGACTTGATTTCACTACTTAATGGGCTATGATCTGCAGTTTGAAAAATATTCTTTTAGGGTAACTAAGATTTACTTTAAGAATGACATAATTTGGAAGTAGTCAGTCAGGTATTATGCCAAGTGTTTCACTGATCTGTGCAAGGGGAATAGAATCATGTGGGATTGTTTTACACATTTGACTTTTCTCAGAGGATCAGAAAATATTTGTGAGAGCATTAGCAATGACTGTGTTTATTAAAAGAGAAAATACCTTAGAACTAATTTGGACCTGGATTTTCTTTTGTTTTGTTTGCCAAGGGTGACTGAAGGCATTAAATCCACTGTGAAACTTCTGCGTACTTCAAAAGATGTCCAAATTTGACAGCCTATCTGGAAACAATCCATAATGGAAGCCATAATATTAATGAACTAAGATATCTTGTTTTTAAAACCAGAGAGCATAACTCGTAGGAACAGACTCCTGGAAACCAAATCTTTTAACAATGATACCTAAAATTAAAGGGCTCTAATCATGGTTGCTTAGATATTATGGAAGACCTGTTTCTCTCTACATAAGCTATTCTGCAAAGTAGTCGAGATGATGGGCACACAAAAATTCAGAACCACCCCATCATGACTCTCAGGAGATTCACAACCTAAAATGTTTGATTACTTTGCTGAAAATGCCAGGAAATGGGGAGTGGTGGCAGAACAAAAGGGTTACGAGCCAGAGATGTCATTCTTAGCACTTGGCTACAAAGACTCTAAGAAAAACATCACATTCTTTACCCTTCATTTTACATATTTAGCAGGTATCCTGATGTCCACAGACGACCAAATTGGAATGGGTGTTGAGGCTGGAAATTCAGTAAGCCCAACCTATCATGTAGATAGATAAAGTGAGAAAAAAAACAGGAAGTTACCAGATGAAACATTAATGTAGCTCACAACAGTGGTGGCAATGCTGAAGTGTGGTGCCAGGGACTCCAATAAGGATGATGAGTACTGTTGTAGACTTTGGGCCTCCTTGTCCAATATAAAATGAATGGCAGGTGAATACTTATATCCCTTCTAATGAGATTAAAGTTTGAAGCCACTACCTGTGTAAAAAGAGCTGGCAGAAAATGGGGTGCCTACCCGGGGGTGGACAAATATGATCTATTGCCTAAGGATGAGTTGGGGAAAGATAATTTTCCTCCATCTGTGATCCCAGTGCTTGGAAACTAAGGCAAGAATATGAAGCATCTGTCCTTTGACTAGGACTGTTGACTGTGTCTGATTTTCATGAGAAACAAAAGAAGCTAAGATAGAGAGTGGGTCAGAAAATGAGGTTGGAGTGGTTGTCTTTATAAGCTAGGGAATCTGTCTACTTACAACCATAGGTTTTCTAATGGGCAGTGTTTTTTGAACATGTGGCTCCTCCAGGGAGGTCTCAGGATGTTCCAGAAGACACAAAGAACCTGAGGGCCTACTTCTCTAGGGTGGAAGGGATCAGAGATAGAAAAGAAAATGCTAACCTTGAAAAAGAGTACTAATTCACAGCAAAGGTAATTTTTAATCTGCATCATAGCCCAGCTTTATACAATCACCTTGTTTTCTGCCAGGAGAGGATGTCACAAAGTCCAGGGTTGTATGGTATGTGAGAAACTGGGCCTGTGAGCCAAGCTTAGATTGTTTAGATAAAGAATTGATTACTCTGCTCCTGGGTCCCTCAGGGGGCCACACCCGTGGGCAAATGCACTTGTGCTGCTCTTGCCCTGCGCTCCCTCCCTCTGCCTTTCACTTCCCAGCTGTCAAGATATTGGAAGCTTTGAAACTCAGCAAAGAAGGGATACTTATTGAGAACAGTCTGTTAAGTGTCAAGCAATATCCAGATATTACCTGTACTATGCTTGTCCCCTTTCCGAAGCTGGGATTCTTCCATTGGGTGAGTCCTGGGCCCCACTTTAGCATTACTTATTTGGTTGATGAGGACATAATTGATGAGAACAGTTGTTTCTGGTATCCCAGAACTGCCTGCTTGCTGAAACCCTCTGTAAAAGCTCTGTGCACCCTGCAGGTGAGCGCTCCAAAGAGGTAACAGTATTCAGAGAGGAAAAGTAGTGCTGCACAAAATTAAAATAGAATGGCCATGGTTCTACCAATTTCAAGAAAAAAGAATACTTATAGTTAGAAAACCATGCTTGGGGCAGAGTCAAGATGGCAGAATAGGAGGACATAGAATTCGTCTCTCCTTAGAAGTACATCAAGAATACATATACAAATGAAACAATTCTCATGGAGCACCTGCTGAACACTACTGAAAGACCTTAGACACCTAAAAGGATGAGAAAAATCCCCACTCAAATGGGTAGGACAAAAGAAAGAAAAAAGAAAAGAAGAAACTGTAAGGGACCAGCACCCCTGGTGGAGAGCTGAAGTTCGCTCTCATTCAGATTTGATGGACAAATCAAAAGCTTTAAAGACAAGCAAAAGCTAAGAGAACTCAGCACTACCAAACCAGGCTTACAACAAACGCTAAAGGGAACTTCTCTAGGTGGGAAACAAAAGAGAATAAAAAAAGATTATGAAAACAAACCCAAAACAATAAAGAAAATGGAAATAGGAAAGTGCATATTGATGATTACCTTAAATGTAAATGGATTAAATGCTCCAACCAAAAGATACAGATGGGATGAATGGGTAGAAAAACAAGACCCATATATATGCTGTCTACAAGAGACCCACTTCAGATCTAGGGGCACATACAAACCGAAAGTGAGAGGATGGAAAAACACATTCCAAACTAATGGAAATCAAAAGACAGCTGAAGTAGCAAAACCAATAACACACAAACTTTAAAATAAAGACAGTTACAAGAGACAAGGAAGGGCACTACATAATAATCAAGGGAAAATCCAAGAAGATATAACAAATCTAAATATCTAAATATCTATGCACCCAATAGAGGAGCACCTCAATACATAAGGCAAATGTTATAGCCATAAAAGAAGAAATCAACAGTAACACCATAATAGTGGGGGACTTGAACACTCCATTTACATCAATAGACAGATCATCCAGACAGAAAAATTAATAAGGAAACACAAGACTTAAGTGACACATTAGACCAGATAGACTTCGCTGGTATTTATAGAAAATTCCATCTGAAAGCAGCAGAATACACTTTCTTCTCAAGTGCACATGGAACATTCTCCAGGACAGATCACATCCTGGGTCAAAAATCAGGCCTTGGTAAATTTGAGAAAAAATTTGTGTCAAACATCTTTTCTGAACACAATGCTGTGAGATTAGTAATCTATTACAGGAAAAAATAGTAAATGCCACAAACACATGGAGGCTAAGTAAGATGCTATTAAATAACCAATGGATTACTGAAGAAATCAAAGAGGGAATCAAAAAATGCCTAGAAACAAATTAAACAAAAACATGAAATGACCCAAAACCTATGGGATGCAGAGAAAGCAGTTCTAAGAGGGAAGTTTATAGCAATACAATCCTACCTCAAGAAAGAAGAAAAATCCCCAATAAAAAACCTAACCTTACACCAAATCAACTAGAGAAAGAAGGACAAACAAAACCTAAAGTTAGCAGAAGGAAAGAAATCATAAAGACCAGAGCAGAAATAAATGACATAGAGATGAAGAAAACAATAGCAAAGGTCAGTGAAACTAAAAGCTGGTCCTTTGAGAAGTTAAACAAAATTGACAAACCTTTAGCCAGACTCATCAAGAAAAAAAGGGAGAAGACTCAAAACAACAGAATTAGAAATGAAAAAGGAGAAGTTACAAATGAAACTGCAGAAATACATAGGATTGTGAGAGACTACTGCAAGCAACTCTATGTCAATAAAATGGACAACCTGGAAGAAATGGGCAAATTCTTAGAAAAATACATCCTTCCAAGCCTGAACCAGGAAGAAACATAAAATATAAACAGACCACTCACAAACAATGAAATTGAAACTGTCATTAAAAATCTTCCAACAAACAAAAGTCCAGGAACAGATGGCTTCACAGGAAAATTCTACCAAACATTTAGAGAAAGCTAACACCTATCCTTCTCAAACTCTTCCAAAAAATTGCAACTCCTACAGAACACCCACTGAACACTGGCAGAAGACCTCAGACCTCCCAAAAGGCAAAAAACTCCCCATGTACCTGGGTAGGGTAAAAGAAAAAAGAAAAAACAAAGACAAAGGAATACGGGCGGGACCTGCACCAGTGGGAGGGAGCTGTGAAGGAGGAAAGGTTTCCACACACTAGGAAGCCCCTTCATAGGCAGAGACTACAGGGGGCAGAGGGAGGAAGCTTTGGGGCCACAGAGGAGAGTGCAGCAACACGGATGTGGAGGGCAAAGCAAAGAGATTCCCGCACAGAGGATCAGTGCTGACCAGCACTCACCAGCCCGAGAGGCTTGTCTGCTCACCCACCGGAATGGGTGGGGTGTGGGAGCTGAGGCTTGGGCTTTGGTCGGATCGCAGGAAGAGGACTGGGGTTGGCTGTGTGAACACAGCCTGAAGGGGCTGGTGCACCACACCTAGCTGGGAGGGAGTCCAGGAAAATGTCTGGAGCTGCCGAAGAGGCAAGAGACTTTTTCTTGCCTCTTTGTTTCCTGGTGTAGGAGGAGAGGGTATTAAGAGCACAACTTAAAGAAGCTCCAGAGATGGGCAAGAGCTGCGGCTGTCAGCACGGACCCCAGATACAGGCATGAGATGCTAAGGCTGCTACTGCTGCCACCAAGAAGTCTGTGTGCAAGCACAGGTCTCTATCTACACCTCACCTCCAGGGAGCCTGTGAAGCCCACCACTGCCAGGGTCCTGTGATCCAGGGACAACTTCCCCAGGATAATGCACAATGCTCCTCAATCTGGTGCAATGTCATGCCGGCCTCTGCCTCCCCAGGCTCTCCCTGCAATCCATACCCACCCCCCACCAGCCTGAGTGAGCCAAAGCCCCCAAATCAGCTGCTCATTTAACCCCATCCTGTCTGAGCGAACAACAGATGCTCTCAGGCGACCTTCATGAAAAGGCGGGTCCAAATCCAAAGCTGAGCCCCAGGAACTGTGCGAACAAAGAAGAGAAAGGGAAATCTCTCCCAGCAGAATCAGGAGCAGAGGATTAAATCTCCACAATCAACTTGATGCACCCTGAATCTCTGGAATACCTGAATAGATAACAAATCATCCCAAATTGAGGACGTGGACTTTGGGATAAAAAATATTTTTTTTCCTGTTTCCTCTTTTTGTGACTACTTATGTGTAGGTTTCTGTGTGTGATTTTGTCTGTATAGCTTTGCTTCTACCATTTGTCCTAGGGTTCTGTCCATCTGTCAGGTTTTTTTTTTCAGTATACTTTTTAGCACTTGTTATAATTGGAGGATTTGTTTTTGGTTTGGTTGCCCTCTTCTTCTTTTCTTTCTTTTTTATTACTTAAAAAAATTAATAGTTGTCTTTTATTTTGTATTTTAATAACTTTATTTTATTTTTTATTTTATCTTCTTTCTTTCTTTCTCTCTCTCTCTCTTTCTTTCTCTTCTTTCTTTCTTTCTTTCTTTTTTTCTTTCTTTCTTTCCCTTCCTTTTATTCTGAGACGTGTGGAGGACAAGCTCTTGGTGCCCCAGCCAGGCATCAGGGCTCTGCCACTGAGGTGGGGGAGTCAAGTTCAGGACTTTACTAAAAAAAAGACCTCCCAGCTCCATGTAATATCAAACGGTGAAAATCTGTCACAGATCTCCATCTCAAGGCCAAGACAGAGCTCCACTCAACGACCAGCAAGCGACACTGCTGGACACCCTATGCCAAACAACTAGCAAGACAGGAACACAACCCCATCCACTGGCACAGAGGCTGCCTAAAATCATATTAAGGCCACTGACACCCAAAACACACCAACAGACGTGGACCTGCCCACCAGAAGGACAAGATGCAGCCTCATCCACCAGAACACAGGCACTAGTCCCCTCCACCAGGAAGCCTACACAACCCACTGAATCAAATTCAGCCACAACAGACTGACACCAAAAACAACAGAAACTACGAACCTGCAGCCTGAGAAAAGGAGACCCCAATCACAGTAAGTTAAGCAAAATGATAAGACAGAGAAACACAGCAGATGAAGGAGAAAGGCAAAAACCCACCAGACCTAACAAATGAAGAGGAAATAGGCAGTCTACTGGAAAAAGAATTCAGAAAAATTATAGTAAAGATGATCCAAAATCTTGGAAATAGAATGGAGAAAATACAAGCAACGTTTAAGAAGGACCTAGAAGAACTAAACAGCAAACACACAGTGATGAACAACACAATAAATGAAATTAGAAATTCTCTAGAAGGGATCAACAGCAGAACAAATGAGGCAGAAGAACGGAAAACTGACCTGGAAGATAAAATAGTGGAAATAACTACTCCAGAGCAGAATAAAGAAAAAAGAATGAAAAGAATTGAGGACAGTCTCAGAGACCTCTGAGACAACATTAAACACACGAACATTTGAATTATAGGGGTCCCAGAAGAAGAAGAGAAAAAGAAAGGGACTGAGAAAATATTTGAAGAGATTATAGTTGTAAAGTTCCCTAATATGGGAAAGGAAATAGTTAATCAAGTCCAGGAAGCACAGAGAGTCCCATACAGGATAAATCCAAGGAGAAACATGCCAGGACACATGTTAATGAAACTATCAAAAATTAAATACAAAGAAAACATATTAAAAGCAGCAAGGGAAAAACAACAAATAACACACAAGGGAATCCCCATAAGGTTAACAGCTGATCTTTCAGCAGAAACTCTGCAAGCCAGAAGGGACTGTCAGGACATATTTAAAGTGATGAAGGAGAAAAACCTGAAACCTAGATTACTCTACCCAGCAAGGATCTTATTCAGATTTGAGAGAGAAATTAAAACCTTTACAGATAAGCAAAAGCTAAGAGAATTCAGCACCACCAAACCAGCTTTACAACAAATGCTAAAGGAACTCATCTAGACAGGAAACACAAGAGAAGGAAAAGAGGTACAGTAGCAAACCCAAAATAATTAAGAAAATGGTAATAGGAACATACATATTGATAATAACCCTGAATGTAAATGGATTACATGCCACAACCAAAAGACATAGACTGGCGAAATGGATACAAAAAGAAGACCCATATATATGCAGTTTGCAAAAGACCCATTTCAGACCAAGGGACACATTCAGACTGAAAGTGAGGGGATGGAAAAAGATATTCCATGCAAATGGAAATCAAAAAAATAAAGCTGGAGTAGCAATTCTCATATCAGACAAAATACTTTACAACAAAGACAATTAAAACAGATAAGGAAGGACGTTACATAATAATCAAGTGATCAATCCAAGAAGTTATAACAATTGTAAATATTTATGCACCCAACATAGGAACACCTCAATACATAAGGCAAATACTAACAGCCATAAAAGGGGAAATTTACAGTACACAATCATAGTAGGGAACTTCAATACCCCACTTTCACTAATGGACAGATCATCCAAAGTGAAAATAAATAAGGAAACAAAAGCTTTAAATGATACATTAAACAAGATGGACTTAATTGATATTTATACAACATTCCAAGAAAAAAGAACAGAATACACTTATTTCTCAAGTGCTCATGGAGCATTCTCCAGTATAGATCATATCTAGGGTCCCAAACCATGACTTGGTGCATTTAAGAAAATTGAAATCTTATGAAGTATCATTTTCGAACACAATGGTATGAAGCTAGATATCAACTACAGGAAAAGCTCTGTAAAAAATATAAACACATTGAGGTTAAACAATACACTACTTAATAACAAAGAGAGCACTGAAGAAACCAAAGGGGAAATCAAAAACCACCAAGAAACAAATGACAATGAAAACATGATGACCCAAAATCTATGGGATTCAGCAAAGGCAGTTTTAAGAGAGAAGTCTATAACAATACAATCCTACCTTAAGAAACAAGAAACATCTCAAATAAACGACCTACATTACAGTTAAGCAGTTAGAGAGAGAAGAACAAAAAAACCCAAAAGTTAGCAGAAGGAAAGAAATCATAAAGTTCAGGTCAGAAATAAATGAAAAAGAAATGAAGGAAACAATAGCAAACATTAATAAAATTAAAGCTGGTTTTGTGAGAAGATAAACAAAACTGATAAACCATTAGCCAGACTCATCAAGAAAAAAAAGGGAGAAGACTCACATCAATAGAATTAGAAATGAAAAAGGAGAAGTAACAACTGACACTGCAGAAATACAAAGGATCCTGAGAGATTACTACAAGCAATTATATGCCAATAAAATGGACAGCCTGGAAGAAATGAACAAATTCTTAGAAGTGCACAACCGGCCAAGACTGAATCATGAAGAAATAGAAAATATGAACAGACCAATCACAAGCACTGAAATTGAAACTGTGATTAAAATTCTTCCAACAAACAAAAGCCCAAGACCAGATGGCTTTACAGGCGACTTCTATCAAATATTTAGAGAAGAGCTAACACCTATCCTTCTCAAACTCTTACAAAATATAGCAGAGGTAGGAACACTTCCAGTCTCATTCTATGGTTCCACCATCTTCCGGATACCAAAACCAGACAAAGATGTCACAAAGAAAGAAAACTACAGGCCAGTATCACCGATGAACATAGATGCAAAAATCCTCACTGAAGTACTAGCAAACAGAATTCAACAGCACATTGAAAGGATCATAAAACATGACTAAGTGGGGTTTATCCCAGGAATGCAAGGATTCTTCAGTATATGCAAATCAATCAATGTGATACACCATATTAACAAATTGAAGGTAAAAAAAAAACATATGATCATCTCAATAGGTGCAGAGAAAGCTTTTGACAAAATTCAACACCCATTTATGATAAAAACCCTGGAGAAAGTAGGCATAGAGGGAATGTTCCTCAACATAATAAAGGCCATATATGACAAACCCACAGCCAACATCGTCTTCAATGGTGAAAAACTGAAAACATTTCCACTAATATCAGAAACAAGACAAGGTTGCCCACTCTTGCCACTCTTATTCAATATAGTTTTGGAAGTTTTAGCCACAGCAATCAGAGAAGAAAAGGAAATAAAAGGAATCCAAATTGGAAAAGAAAAAGTAAAGCTGTCACTGTTTCCAGATGACATGATACTATACATAGAGAATCCTAAAGATGTTACCAGAAAACTACCAGAGCTAATCAATGAATTTGGTAAAGTAGCAGGATACAAAAATAATGCACAGAAATCTCTGGCATTCCTATACACTAATGATGAAAAATCTGAAAGTGAAATCAAGAAAACACTCCCATTTACCATTGCAACAACAAGAATAAAATATCTAGGAATAAAACTACGTAAGGAGACAAAAGACCTGTATGCAGAGAATTAGAAGACACTGATGAAAGAAATTAAAGATGATACTAATAGATGGAGAGATTTACCATGTTCTTGGATTGGAAAAATCAACATTGTGAAAATGACTCTACTACCCAAAGCAATCTACAGATTCAATGCAATCCCTATCAAACTACCACTGGCATTTTTCACAAAACTAGAACAAAAAATTCATAATTTTTGTAGAAACACAAAAGACCCCTAATAGCCAAAGCAATCTTGAGAACGAAAAACGAAGCTGGAGGAATCAGGCTCCCTGACTTCAGACTGTACTACAAAGCTACAGTAATCAGCACAGTATGTGCTGGCACAAAAACAGAAATATAGATCAATGGAACAGGATAGAAAGCCCAGAGATAAACCCACACACATATGGTCACCCTATCTTTGATGAAGGAGGCAGGAATGTACAGCGGAGAAAAGGCAGCCTCTTCAATAAGTGGTGCTGGGAAAACTGGACAGGTACATGTAAAAGTATGAGACTAGAACCCTTCCTAACACCATACACAAAAATAAGCTCAAAATGGATTAAAGCACTAAATGTAAGGCCAGAAACTATCAAACTCTTAGAGGAAAACATAGGCAGAACACTCTATGACATAAATCACAGGAAGATTCTTTTTGACTCATCTCCTAGAGCAAGGAAAATAAAAACAAAAATAAACAAATGGGACCTAATGAAACTTCAAAGCTTTTGCACAGCAAAGGAAACCATAAACAAGACCAAAAGAGAACCCTCAGAATTGATGAAAATATTTGCATATAAAGCAACTAACACAGGATTAATCTCCAAAATTTACAAGCAGCTCATGCAGCTCAATGACAGAAAAACAAACAACCCAATCCAAAAATGGGCAGAAGACCTAAATAGACATTTCTCCAAAGAAGATATACAGACTGCTAACAAATGCATTGAAGAATGCTCGACATCATTAATCATTAGAGAAATGCAAATCAAACTGCAATGAGATATCATCTCACACCAGTCAGAATGGCCATCATCAAAAAATCTAGAATCAATAAATGCTGGAGAGGGTGTGGAGAAAAGGGAACACTCTTGCACTGCTGGTGGGAATGTGAATTGGTACAGCCACTGTGGAGAACAGTATGGAGGTTCCTTAAAAAACTACAAATAGAACTACCATATGACTCAGCAATCCCACTACTGGGCATATACCCTGAGAAAACCATAATTCAAAAAGAGTCATGTACCAAAATGTTCATTGCAGCTCTATTTACAATAGCCAAGAGATAGAAACAACCTAAGTGTCCATCATCGGATGAATGGATAAAGAAAATGTGGCACATATATACAATGGGATATTACTAAGCCATAAAAGGAAACGAAATGGAGTTATTTGCAGTGAGGTGGATGGA
>RJWK010064676.1:0-12261 GCA_004363435.1 Platanista minor
AAAAAAAAAAAAAGGAGGTGAGGGCTTCCCTGGTGGCGCAGTGGTTGGGAGGCCACCTGCCGATGCAGGGAACACAGGTTCGTGCCCCGGTCCGGGAAGATCCCACATGCCGCGGAGCGACTGGGCCCGTGAGCCATGGCCGCTGGGCCTGCGCGTCCAGAGCCTGTGCTCCGCAGTGGGAGAAGCCACAGCAGCGAGAGCCCCGCGTACCAAAAATAAATAAATAAATAAATAAAAAGTAGGTGAGACTCTTGAATAAGGTCTGGTTTCAAAATTCAGTACATATTTAGGAGTTAAGAGGCTAATGGACATGGAACATGCAGTACTAACAAACTTAGAAAGTAAAATGAAATATGCCTGAAAATTATAAGCTAAGATATTATTGAAATAAATAAAAGGGATGGTCCAATTCTTCTGTATCCCATGAAATACAAGAGAATTTGGCTATTTTAGAACATGTGGTTGGACATTTTCAAAACCTGAACATAGCACGTGGGAGCTGGAATAAATCTTAATGCTCATGTAGTAAGTAGTTTAATCTTTTCATTTAATAGATGAAGAAAGTTATGACATCTAAGCTGATATGATCTTTAGCTAGCAGTAAAGATGAATTCTCTTTTTATAATAAACTATGCTGTTATTTCTTGATCTTTAAAAATAATATATAAAGATATGGTTACTCCCTATTATGAAAGAAAAATGATTTAATTTCTTAATGAAAGAGGATGTTTATCTAACTGCCCAAATATCCTAAAATCCACAGCTTCCTAAGCAGATAAACACTTAGCCTACATTCTAAATTTATTTGAACAATATTTAATTTTCCTAATGCTTCTGTTCAGAAACAGAGTAACAGCTACACCCTCAACAGACATGTTTTGTCATAATAACAGTCTGAGATGTTTATACACCACAAATCACACAGTACAAAGCACTTACATTTCACAGATCAGGGTCAAAAACATGCCAAAAACTTCCAGTTTTTAACACCTTCCTGATGAAGAAGCTACTCCTTTTGAGATGATATAACAAAGCTATTTTTGTGCCTATGTTTTATTGAGATGCCTTCAAGAGATAAAATGAATCCCAATGTGTAATAAACCCCCTCATTTACCCTGTGCTTAAGAATATAACCTACTCTCTAAGAAATCTTATGATGGAGATTCTGAGTCATTGAATTGTGGGTTGGCATTTATAATTCTAAATCACTACCTACGTGCATAATCCACAAGAGAGGACAGGAAGCTGGTTAAAATGACAATAGTTACTAAATCATCTAGAAATTTCTGGCTAGCATCATTTAACTCCATTTAGCCACTCTGCACATAGCTTTCACATCTGTAAAATGGGGCTATTTCACAAAATTGTTGCAATAAAATAAAGTAATGTGTGTGAAAGGCAGAACAAAATGTGTACCTCATAATAAATGAGCAGTAAAAGCTGGCTGTTATTATTTGGTATAATTACAACCCAATGGAGATACAGGAAAGGAGGTAAACTAGACTAAAAGTTGGGAAACTATTGATGTAGTTCATGGGCAGCTATATGATCAACCCTGGAAAAGTGTAGTTAATTGCACTGGGCCTCAATTTTCTTTTCTGTAGAATTAAGAAACTGGACCACATATCTTAAGTGGCCTTCAGTGCTTAAAATTTTACAAAATAGAGAACCGACGCCTCGTACACAGGAGAACCATGGTGTGGGAGCTAAACTAGGTATTCTCATATCATTAGAAAGAGGAGAGTAGTTAAGGGTATCTCACAATATCAAGTATCGAATAAATGCTTTCCTTTACCTTTTGTACACAACTTGCTTAAAAGGTTCATTCTTTAGCAGAAAGTCCTTAAAGGACTTTTAAATATTGAAAATGAAGACTTCTGTGGTTCTAGTTAATCTAGTTTAAATTTTTTTTTAATGTTATAAAAGTCTAATATCACTTTACTCAAATGGCAGTTTGAAGTAACTGGCAATCCTCAGCTAGATACTTTTATTCTTTTCACTGAAATATTTGAAAACCCAGACATAAACATCTAATGCATTTATCTTTCAAATGCGAAGTATTTTCCATACCCAATGACAACAACAACAAAAATACCTGAATGGCCCAATGAGGTGGCACTTGACAGCAATAGAAAATCTTCAGACGTTCCAATATAGACGTAGTCTTATCTTCAAATTGGTCTGCAAGAGCCTTAAGAGCACGTATCATAATCAGAATCTATATGTGCAATAACTTTTTAATATAAACAAGATTCTTATTGCAAGTTATACAGACAGACATATAAACAATAAAGAACACAAGTTACTTTGATAAGGTGATGGGATGTCTGAATTTTTTCTTGAATTTCATTATTTTTCTTTTAAATTTTTTTAATTTTTTTAAATTTTTGGCTGCATTGGGTCTTTGTTGCTGCGCACGGGCTTTTCTCTAGTTGCAGTGAGCAGGGGCTACTCTTTGTTGCGGTGCACGGGCTTCTCATTGCGGTGGCTTCTCTAGTTGCAGAGCACGGGCTCTAGGAGTGCGGGCTTCAGTAGTTGCAGCATGTGAGCTCAGTAGTTGCGGCACTCGTGCCCTAGAGCACGTGGGCTTCAGTAGTTGCGGCACAGGGACTGAGTAGCTGTGGCACGCGGGCTTAGTTGCTCCGCGGCATGTGGGATCTTCCCAAACCAGGGATCGAACCCTTGTCCTCTGCATTGGCAGGTAGATTCTTAACCTCGGTGCCACCAGGGAAGTCCTTGAATTTCTTTAAATGTTTAAAAAAAACTTTAAATTAATTAACATTTATGTAAATTTGTACATTTAAAACTTACCAGGAAAATAGGATTTTATTTTATTTTTTTTAACATCTTTATTGGAGTATAATTGTTTTACAATGGTGTTAGTTTCTGCTTTATAACAAAGTGAATCAATTATACATATACATATGTTCCCATATCTCCTCCCTCTTGCGTCTCCCTCCCTCCCACCCTCCCTATCCCACCCATCCAGGTGGTCACAAAGCACCAAGCTTATCTCCCTGTGCTATGAGGCTGCTTCCCACTAAGGAAAATAGGTTTTTAAATTGAGGTTTCCTACAATAGTTCTTTCAAAGAACTAGCCTTATTAATCAGCCTTTTTACTTTTTCTAAGAAAAACTGTTCTTCAGCATATCTATTTCACGGCCGAACTGTCACTGTGACAACGGCACTTTCTAACATAAATCAGAGAAAAATTACATGAAGAACTTCATTTAGGAATTTTCTAATGAATAAAGTGAAATCAAAGCATGTGTCTATTTGATCACAGAGGGTGAGTTCTCTTACTCTTCAGCAAGAGAGATACAGGGCAGGACATTCATTCATGTGAGACCACCCTTAAGGGGCAGTGGACAGCTTCAATCAGCCTGCATGCACTGAGGAATCCCTCTGCTGGTCTGAAATACCTGCACTTTGTACTAAGTAACTGAACTCGAAGAGGCTATGTCAAGAAGCAGACCAACAAGACCAAGATGGCTGACTCTGAGAAAAGGTGCCAGGGCCAAATGCAAAGCCAAAGGCTGGCACTAACTGGTAGTCACTTGATGAGTCATCACAAGACGCCACATATTCAGCATCAAAGTGAGTGCAGACGCTCTGGAGTCCTAGGCAAATACACAGACAGCAGGCCCATTACCGTGATCATCTTCACCTGCCTCCTCATTTGCCATACAGTACGCATATATGTTTTTTTCTGTTTTATACGGAGACCTCTCAACTGTGAATTATCATGACCTTTTTTGCGTAATGCAGTGCTCAAATTTCCTCTTTTTGGCAATTGACTAGTTTTCACAGGCCTGTCTTAAAAGGATTAGATGGCAACAATACGTCCACGTTCATTTTCTGATGTTAATGCACATATTGTAGTCATGTAGGAGAGCATCCATGTATTTGAGGAGGATGAAGCACTATGTTTGCAACTTACTTTGCAGAACTTCAGGATACAAAAGACAGTTGGTCCTGTACTTAAAACTTTTCTGTAAGTTTGAAATTTTTTTCAAGTTTTTATGAGATTAAAATTGAAAATTTCAACAACAACAAAAAAAGTAAGAGGTAGCAAGTTCAAACTTCCTCAGCAGAAGGAAAAGAACAGGAATCTAACAAATCCCACTAGAAGTGAGAGGGGACCAGTTTCTGAGCAGGGGAACCGCTCCTCAACCGGGGAGAAGAGAAGTTCTCTGTATTATGATAGGTGTTGGGAGATACAGTTTTTAGTCTAAGAATATCCTGCAGAATGAGAAAACACTCATTACATCACTTCTTTGACAATCCAAGATGTTATTCAATCAAATCAGTCAGAACAAATTGAGTCATAACCAGACTCCTAAACCATCTTGATCAAAATATTTTTAAAGCTTTCTGGCCTTACTTCAGAGAAACTTAATAGCAAAAAGGTTGCATGTTTCTGCCCAAAGCTATTTAGTTGTAGGAGAGAGAGAAGAGAAGAAAAACTTCTGGCTGAATACATATGGTTACAATACATAAATAGAAGGTTCACTGAATTACTTCATTAAGAGGGGCAACTTTTCCCTTTTATCAAATTCTTTTTCTTCCTTTGGAAAGAAAAAATAAATAATGCTTATTCAATAATTAAAAGCCAAAAGCAACATCCCAACATTTATTTTTATGAACTCTTAATTACATGCAAGACATCTGATTTTCAAACAAAACTCATGCTGTTTGCTGTACTTACTGCATCTAGCTAAAACATATTAATCAGTGCTCAGTAAATACTTCCTAATTTATTAATAAACAGATTTATTATGTATTTCAGATACTCTCAGATACTTTTAGATGATCTCAGAGTGTCTCTGGTACTCTCAGATACTCTCCAAAATGTCAGAGACCACCGGAGAGAGCAGAGAATGAACATTTATTTGAATCTGATACCATAAATAAGCCCGTGTACAAGTACAGCCATGCTTTACAAGAACTCAAATAGGCCATGTGTATGACAAAGATTAAAAACAGAATTCTAACCTATTTTCACTCCTGCACAGAATATACTTCTTCCTACCTTAAATATGACAACCACCTAAAGATTCACCTATCAATAAAAACAAGAACATCAAATTGTCTATTTCCCCTACTGAATTCAAAGTACTCTCTTATTTGCTAACTCACTCCAAATACAGGGACTTATTTACAATTCATCTCTAGGTTTTTTCAGTGCAGCATTACTTCTAGTGACTCATTCTGGAATAAACCCATTATAGTCAAATGAACTGGAGTCCTTTACAAGAAAAAGAATGCTGATAGGTGAAGTGGCCTGCACGCTGTTCTAGGTCAACCTCCAACAAGCAAGTCATTTAAACACAAAGGCACTCATCTACAAAATGATTTTCTAAATGATCTTTTGCACTCCAAACACTCTGAGTATATGGCTTTATCAAAAGAGTATTTTGTTTAACTTCAAGCATTTGAGGAGGTTGCTAGTTTCAGGTACCATTAGCCGAACACAAGTATCAGGTTCATTGCTCAGGGGCAAACTGTACCAAAGCAGTCTGGAAGACAACGGCAGGACATTAAGTCCTAGGAGAATGGGACTGAATGAACAGCAAGCCCGAGCTTCTACCGTGTATATGTGTGTGTGTGTGTGTGTGTGTGTGTGTGTGTGTGAACGTGGACAGAAACAGCTCAGAGACAAACTGGCACTTTGTAAGCTTTCACACACCCCCAGAAATTGAGGTAAATGACCTCTAAAGCAGTGTCCTACCCTTTCACTTGCCATTTTCTTTCTCCAGTTTCTAAATTTCATGTATTTCACACCTGAAAGTCATGGGCACTTGGTCATAAGTTAAAACTGGTATGAGAAGTTGTCTTTAAGTGAAAATGGTAACATCAAAAATGGAGAGAGAGAGAGAGAGAGAGAGAGAGAGAGAGAGAGAGAGAGAGAGAGAGAGAAAGTGAATATACCCTAGACCAATCATTAAGAGTTGAAAGCAAGCAGAGTGTACATAGGAGGGTGACAGAAGAAATGTGGATAAACGGGAAAGACAATGATTAAAGAGTAAAGGAAGTGTCTAGGGCTCAGTCAGGAGGTGGGGGGAGAGCCAAGTCACAGAAAATCCAGGTATGATAACTGATGGGAGACACCAAAGATGACCTCATGATGTATAAACTACTGTGATATGAAACTGTTTTCAAGTTTTAAGACTCCCTTTTAATGTCTTTTTCTCCCCAAACTCCATCACAAAGCATTTTATACTTTGAGTGTCCTTTGAGACAACGTGCTTGTGCATAGGGATTCTCTAACCCCAGACAATAATGACTCTCGAGCCTTCCAGGAGACACAGTACCAGAGGTCAGGAGATGCCTCTAAGGAATGGGGAATAAAAGAATAAAACCCTGGAAAACAATGATGGGCCCTCTCTTTTCAATGCTCTGTTTTCAGTAGAGAAAGAACTTCCCCTCCAAAAAAAATTCAGAAGATCAAGACTACATTTTAAAATTAGCACATGGAAAATGATTTAGTATAGAAGGACAATTCTGAACAAGGTCTGGTATGATTTAGACTTTATGTGCTCGTATCTAAACGTACGGCACACATATCTTCAAAAGAACAGAGCTAGTCCCTAAGGACCTACACTTTCACTGAAGGCTATTCTTTCTTGCTTGCGTGACATCAAAGTGTTTATTCACTTTCTGAAGAGCCAAGTAGAAATTAGCTGATAATCAAAAAGGTATGACTGATCATATGCCAAATCACCTTGCTTTTTTGTGCAATGTGTGTGTGTGTGTATGTGTGTAGGAGGGTGGGATTTATTAAAAAAATATGTACTTAATCAAATATATCCAACAGTTGGGCTGAACTGCTCTCTCTGACAGGAGTCTGCAGTCATTCAGCCGTGATTCAGAGTGGTGAAGCTAACTGTCACCACAAACTCCCAAGCCCAAGAAAATTTCTAATAGGAACAAGGTGAATGAGAATCAACACCTATTAACATACCTACTAAGTATCAACAACACCATTAAACCTATTGTTAATCCAGTTTTACCTTGTGTATAGGGAATTGCAGGAAATCAGAGAGATTAAAAAAATGGCTTGGCCAGGCTTCCCTGGTGGCACAGTGGTTAAGAATCCGCCTGCCAATAATGCAGGGGACACGGGTTTGAGCCCTTGTCCAGGAAGATCCCACATGCCACGGAGCAACAAAGCCCATGAGCCACAACTACTGAGCCTGCACTCTAGAGCCCGTGAGCCACAACTACTGAAGCCTGCACACCTAGAGCCCATGGTCCGCATCAAGAGAAGCCACCACAATGAGAAGCCCGTGCACTGCAACGAAGAGTAGCCCCTGCTCACCGCAACTAGAAAAAGCCCGCGCACAGCAGCAAAGACCCGACTCAGCCATTCATTCATTCATTCATTTATTTATTTATTTTAAATGGCTTGCCCAAAGTTTAAAGCTATGAAATAGGTGAGCCTGTCTGATTCCAAACACTAAGTTGACAGCTTCATTAAAACCTTACCTCCTAAGTGGAAATTATCAGAGCTGTGAAAATCAAAAGCAACTTCTCACTGGAAGAATACTGAGAACTCTAATTAACTGGGTTTTTCCCCACCTAATCCCATAATATGGGAGTGAGGGTGTGGCCTGGCCAAGAAGATCTTTGATCACTACTTCCTCTTCCAAAGACTTTTATGTGTTGGCTGATAGGAGCTGGGTCTACTAATGGGTGCTGGGAGAGACTAGATGTCTTTTTTATGATTCCAGATGGAAGAGATGAACATAAAGAGGGAGGCTCCAAGGAAGCCCAGACAAGGATCTTGGAACATTCCCCTTAGTCACACCTTAGCAGTTCTTAAACCATTTTGTTTCAGGACCTCTTTATATTTATTTTTTTAATTAATTTTTATTGGAGTATAGTTGCTTTACAATGTTGTAGGACCTCTTTAAACTCTTATAAATTATTGAGGGACTCCAAAGAGCTTTTGTTTGTGTGGGCTATCATCTATCAATATTTATCATATTAGAAATTAAAATCGAATAAAATTTAAGTATTTATTAATCCATTCAAAAAGAAAATAATGAATCTACTACATTAACATACATACTATGTTTTATGAAAAATAACTATATTTCCCCCCCGCCCCCCAAAAAAAAATAGTCTTGAAAAGATTGGCAATGTCTTGGGAATTCCCTGGCAGTCCAGTGGTTAGGACTCCGAGCTTCCACTGCTGGGAGCCCGAGTTCAATTCCTGGTCAGGGAATTAAGATCCTGCAAGCTGAGTGGCACAAAGAAAAAAGTAAAAAACTAACAAAAAACTGTCAATGTGTTACATTTTTGCAACTCTCTTTAATGTCTGGCTTAATAGATGACAGCCGGATTCTCATACCAGCTTCTGTAGTCAATCTGTTGCAATATGATGTTTTGGTTGAAATTTATGAAGAAAATTTGGCCTCATACAGATAGGTAGCTGGAAAAGGGAGAAGTATGTTAACAGCTTTTTCAGTTAATTGTGCATATTATTCTTTGATACTACATCAAAATTCAAAATGTAGTAGCTTCTTAGAGTTACCTGCAATGTGGAATTTGAAATCCTATCAATGAATGTTTCCCTGTTATATTAAATACTTTGTTACAGTAAAATCCACTGGTCTAAAAAAAACCAAAAATCAAAAAACTACTCACTGATGTATCTTGAACTTTGAATGGATCTTTTACACACGCTTGATTTTTCACATCATGCATTAGTCATTTGGAAAATGTGCAGATTTACAAATGATGACATATTTCATATCATATTAAAAATTGTATGTATTAATATCACCAATAATGTCACAAGAAAACTCTCAGCCCAGTTACTTGAAGTGCTAGAAAGCTGTCAAACTCATAACTGCATATAAAAGATTTCCAAAAGTCTCATTTTTTTTCTTAAAAGCTCAAAATTTTATCAGTGGTAAGAAATACTGTCAATTATTTTCCTAGAAGTGATGAGCTCACTTCATTCATTTTTGAGAAAATTTCTGCCAAATACCCAAGTATGAATACCCATAGTCTGTCAATAGTTCTTCTTAGTAAAAACAGTTTTTCCTGGGAAAAACAGCTCGCTTAGCTTTTCTTGAGACAACCACTATACTTCAGCACACAGCACAAGTGTTTTGCAAGTACTTCCCAGTTCATCACGTAGAATATTAAAAAGCACGCTGTCAAGGGTGAAGACTTAATAAAATAATATTTACTGCTTTATTAAAGACATTCATAAACAAAACTGTCTTGGGACTTCCCTGGTGGTCCATTGGTTAAGAATCCGCCTTCCAATGTAGGGAAACATGGGTTCAATCCCTGGCTGGGGAACTGAGATCCCACATGCCACAGGGCAACTAAGCCTGCGTGCCACAACTACTGAACCCACGCACTCTAGAGCCAGTGTGCAACAACTAGAGAGCCCGCGTGCCACAACTACTGAGCCCATGAACTCTAGAACCCGTGCGCCACAGCTAGAGAGAAGCCCATGTGCTGCAACAAAAGATCCTGCGTGCCACAACGAAGATACCACGTGTTGCAACTAAGAGACCCAACACAACCAAAAAAATAAATGAATTAATTAATTTAAAAAAAAAAACACAACAAAGCTGTCTTTTTTTTTTTTTTTTTTTTGCAGTACGTGGGCCTCTCACTGTTGTGGCCTCTCCCGTTGCAGAGCACAGGCTCCGGACACGCAGGCTCAGCGGCCATGGCTCACGGGCCCAGCTGCTCTGCGGCACGTGGGATCTTCCCGGACCGGGGCACAAACCCCCGTCCCCTGCATCGGCAGGCAGACTCTCAACAACTGCGCCACCAGGCAAGCCCCTGTCTTTTGTTTTTTTTAAGCTACAAACTCGTGGTGGTGAAGCACAGGATGACTACCAGCACAGTATGGTGTCCTGACCTTGATTCCTGTTAAGGGGCCAACAGTTTGAACCCCCCCATTGCTTCTGCTGATTCAGTATCAACACAGTGACAAGATAAATAGTATCTCAATATTGTTGTGAAGACAGTTGTGACCTGGGACACTCTGAAAGGTCTGAGGAGCCTCGGGGCTCCACAATTACCCCGAGAACTGCTGCCTGAGAACTGGGAGATGCACAATCTCTCGTGCCTTCCCCAGATGCCGCCCACCTCCAACCTTCTCCCACAACTTCTCCAGGGGACCCGGCTTAGTATTGAAGGCAATACTTAGAAGTTCTCCTTTATTATCTTGTCTTAAAAGATCAGGAAATGAGAAAAGTCAGTCTGTTTACAGTCTGCAAGTATTATAAGAGTGCAAAGATTATTTATTAAAACTTAAATGAATGCTTTAAATTCCCAGTATTATCCTTTCTAAAAAAGTTAAAGTAGTTAAGTCTTATAATAATTACACCTACTTTCCTGAGCACTCTCAGTCAGATGCAAAGCATCTGTTCCTCAGCAAGCTCAATTCCACCTGGCCCTCGTCTGCAGCCCTCAGTAACACTCACCTCTAAGGTTCCTTGTGGCACCCAGTCCCCTGTTAAATCACAATGCTGGCCTCCAGACCTTGGTAAATGCCCTTTTAGTCTCTGTTCTATTTGTACTTGGATGTAAGACAGGAAAATATCTGGAGCTACAAAAGATTAACAACCTGCCTCTGTCAGGGGCAGTCTCTTCCAAACATACCCATAATCACCACCCTCACCAGACCCTGAATTTCTGCAGGCTGGGCTGAAGAGCTATATATATATATATATTTTTTTAAATTAATTGATTTTATTTATTTTACTTTTGTCTGCATTGGATCTTCGTTGCTGCGTGTGGGCTTCCTCTAGTTGCGGCAAGCAGGGGCTGCTCTTGGTTGCGGTGTGCGGGCTTCTCATTGCGGTGGTTTCTTTTTTTGTGGAACATGGGCTCTAAGCTTGTGGGCTTCAGTAGCTGTGGCACTCAGGCTTAGTAGTTGTGGCTCGTGGGCTCTAGAGCGCAGGCTCAGTAGTTGTGGCGCACGGGCTTACTTGCTCCCCAGCATGTGGGATCTTTCCAAACCAGGGCTCGAACCCGTGTCCCCTGCACCGGCAGGTGGATTCTTAACCACTGCGCCACCAGGGAAGTCCCATGAAGAGCTATATTTTAACAAGCATCTTGGAAGTGGTTCATATGTTCAGGCAAGTTTGAGAAATGTTGTATAAGGCTCTTAAGATGTACACAGGGTGCTGTCCCAGGAAAAACCAATGTGTCAGTTCAATCAACACAATCTGACTCTGTCAAAGACCTTCAGTGTGCCCCGACTGGAATCTGACTTAAGTTAGCATTTAGTGCCTTTAGAAGTGGTCTTTAAGTGGGTGTACTTTATTCCACTCCACCAGTAAGTTTCTCTGCTGTTACTGAGTTTTCACTGTTCTGTAACTTTCTAGGTTTCCAAAATATTTTTTTTAACTATTAACAATATTTTGTTGTTTACCGCTTCTCCCTTCTTTTATCTCACTTATTTATGAACTAATTGATGCCTATATTTTTACTAATCTATTATCATGAAACTCACATCCTGGTTCAGCCCATCAGCCTCTGTCCAGGCATCCCCCTTTCTTGGCCTTAGCAGAAGCCAGTTTCACTCACCCAGGTGCACGTTCTTTTCCCACACGGGACTGCATCCTGATATTGTGTACAATGCATTTCCTCCGCCTTTCACCTAAACTGTAGGCCTTCAGATGCTGAGTTCTGCAACCAAACCTTCCTCACAAAAGCCTCTATTCACTTCTTCCTGCCTATGCTGGTTCAACCCCTTTCCCCCAGATGATGCCAAGTCTTCCACTGATATCTTCTTCCGGAGAAGAATACAGCATGGTGAATCAAAGGATGGACTTCGGGGGCTTCCCTGGTGGTTCAGTGGTTAAGAATCCGCCTGCCAATGCAGAGGACACAGGTTCGAGCCCTGGTCCTGGAAGATTCCACGTGCTGTGGAACAACTAAGCCAGTGCACCACAACTACTGAGCCTGCGCTCTAGAGGTCACGAGCCACAACTACTGAGCCCAGGCACCACAACTACTGAAGCCCGGGTGCCTAGAGCCCATGCTCTGCAACAAGAGAAGCCACTGCAATGAGAAGCCCGAGCACCGCAATGAAAAGTAGCCCCCGCTTGCCACAACTAGAGAAAGCCTGCGCACAGCAACAAAGACCCAACTCAGTCAAAAATAAATAAAATAGGGCTTCCCTGGTGGCACAGTGGTTGAGAGTCTACCTGCCAATGCAGGGGTCGCAGGTTCGTGCTCCAGTCCAGGAAGATCCTGCATGCCGCGGAGCTGCTGGGC
>RJWK010064677.1:0-12263 GCA_004363435.1 Platanista minor
ACCCAAGCTCCCAGTGAGGCTTATGAACCTCAGGCTGCTTTGATCAGTTGCAGCATGTTCACCTCTCTCAAAGGGCAGGTGATATCGGCGTGGCTTTCCACTGTCTTTTTGAGCAGTAGGTAGTAGCTTGGTGCTTCCCAAGCAGTAAACATTAGTGACAGCTTCCATATTGCCTGAGAAAATCTGCATTCCATAAAGCAGGTAAGCCATCTCATCTTTCATACCATCAATCAGCCTATAGCTCAGAGCCACTGACAAAGGATTCACAACCACTTGTATTTTGTGCCCCTTCTCACTCATCATTATTCCTTAGAATTTTAAGTGACAGGTTCCCACCACTAAGTTGGAATGTTTCTTAAAGGAAGTGAAAGCAGTGATGTTGAATACAAGGATGTCTAAATTCCAAACCCTCGTGAGAATTTTATAACTATGAAATTTTAAATTCCCGCTCCGTCTAGTGCTATTGGAAATGATAACAAACACTTTAGAAGTCTGTTATGGACTGAGTGTTCGTGTTCCCCGCCCCCACCAAATTCATCTGTTGAAGCCCTGATCTCCAATGTGATAGTTAGTATCTGTAGGTGGGGCCTTTGGGAGGTAATTATGTATGAGAGTAGAAACCCTCATGAATGGGATTAGTGCCTTTATAAGAGGAGACATGAGAGAGATGATCTCCCTCTCTCTCTGCCATGTGAAGATACAGTGAGAAGGTGACCATCTACAAACCAGAAAGAGGGCCCTAACCAGAACCTGACCTTGCTGACACCCTGATGCAGCCTCCAGAGCCATGAGAAATAGATTTCTATTGTTAAACCACCCAGTCTATGGTATTTTTGTTATTGTTATAGCAGCCCAAGCTGACTAAGATAGGATCCTTTTCCTTTGGGGAGTCGCAGAAGCACTTTGGGTCCCAGTCATTCCTCCAATGAGCAGTAGCTATGTGACTTTGGACTTGTCTTAAAGACTGATTTCCTTATCAGTAAAGTGTAAGAGCTGAACTAGACAATATCTAAACAAATCCCTTTTAATGTTAAACTTTTATGTGTCTGCACTCTGACTCCATTTGCCAGGTGCTATGTGTCTTTGACTTGACTGCATAGGAGGCAATGCATGGCCTAGTGAGAGCAGACTGGGTTAGTGGATGTGGGCCTGTATCCTGGTTTTCACCTGTTAACATCTCTGAATTTAATATTCTTTATCTGCACCCAGGGGTAATGATATCTAACTCACTAGTTTTCAGTGAGATGAAAAGAGATGGCATGTGTAAAAGAAATTCCTGGTACCCAGTACCTCACTAAATGTTAGTAGAATCTGAATAAATCTCAACTTATTCAACCCTCTTCAGCTTTCCTGGTGATGAGCAGAGTTAACTTCAAAGTGCCATGAACTGGTAGCCTTAAGATTCTGGCCAAACAGTACCAGACCTTGCTCACTAGCTGTAGGGTCCACGTCTGCCATGGTGTCAAGCTCACTTAGGGGAAAGGACACACTGACTTTTTCCACTGTGTTCCTCTGGCTTTTCCTGTGTCCTAAATAGAAGATGCCAAGAAGGGCCTTTGGTTAATCTTTGTCTGAGTCAATCACCTCCTGCTTGTTCTACTGGCATGGACTATATACCCTTAGCTCCAGCCAGCTGACTGTAAATTTCTTGTTTCTGGGCACAGGAAAAGGCACAGCATAAATCTGTCAATGTGCTTAAGAAAACAACTCAACTGCGCATGCTCCATTCTCAGTGGGTCAGGAGAGGTGCCAAAGGTCACCCTGGGGAAATGCTGACTGCAGCAGGGATCAAACCCACTATGGTAGGGACCGAACCACCCGCTGCTTGCACACACCATTTCAGGTGGCATATGCGCCTGCATTAATGTAATGCCCCACAGACCCTCACCCCGCAGCCGGCAGCCGCCTGCCTCCAGCTCCAGGTCACACCCGATGCCTTCTTGGTACAGGAGCTCCATGCTGCGCAGGTTCTCTCTCAGTTCCTCTGCTTGGCTGGGCTGCTTTTCATCTTCCTGGGTGCTTCCAGCCCCCTCGCGTCCCCACTGGGCCGCAGCCTCCACCCGGGGTGCTCCCAGGGCTTCAGCCGCGACCAGCACATCCTCCCGTGGGGCGGGTCCCAGCACCCCCGCATAGGCAAAGGTCAGCGTGGCCTCCCAGGCCCCGGGGGTTACATCCAGGCTGAGGGGGCGCTGCAGACCTCTGCTGCCCAGCAGCCTGCCTCTGAAGAGGCTGCTGACTGCGGCCAAGATCACCCGATGCACCCTGTATACTCGCCCCCCGACTGACACGTCTTCATCCAGCAACAGCCTCTGCTCCCGCAGCCGCTGTGCCTCCGCGAAAAACTGGCTGGGATGCGCCTCGCTGCGCAGCTCCTCGGGTTCCTCTGCGTCTTCTCCGTCCTCCTCCTCTTCCCTCTCTAGGGACAAGGCTGGAGAGGGAAGGCTCCCTGGGGCCATGGGCCTGGGGCCAGGCTCTTCCAGAGGAAAGGGGGGCAAACCAGGATCCTCGTCCGGGGACGGAGGCCAGGAGGGGGTTCTCCCGGTGGGCAAAGGGAGGCCAAGGCCATCCTTCTGGACCGGAAGAGAGACTTGTTCAGGGTCTGAGAGACGATGTGCCGAGTCCGAGACGCTCATGGCCCAAGCTCACTGGATTGCTGCAGGTAAGCAGAGGAAAGAGAAGAGAGGGTAAGAGCTGGACCCACAGAGGCCAGAGGAAGCCCTGCCTCCAGTCCGGCGACATGTCAGTCCCTCTTCTTACTTCCCCGCCCTCCCCCCCATCCCAGGGCTCGAGCGTGTAGGCTGCACCGCGCGACTCTGAGGTTCCCCAGGTGCAGCAAAGCACGCAAGATCTATGTGTAAAAATCCAGTACCCGGAACTGTACCCTGCCCGTCTTGCCCCATGCCAGCAGTCACCCTCCTAAGACACCAGCGTTCCGCTTGCCCTCTGCCTTGAGCCTGCTCTCCTCCTGACAGCGTGGCAGAGGGAACGCGCCCCCGGGGCCCCATCCCTGACCAAACCCAGCTAATTATAGGCAGTGCTGGCAGGCTGGGGGCTGGTCTCCAGGTGCCCAAAGTCTGACACCCAATCCCCTGGGCCTGACCTGAGATGACCTCATCTCCCCTTCCACTTGTAGGTCAGGCCCTGTTGCTGAGCGAGGCAAATTCGGAAGCCAAGTAGGATGTGGGGATCTGGTGGAGTGAGCCAGGCCAGAGAGGCTTCCTTCACTGGACTGGGCTGGAGGGGGTGCGTGAAGAAAGTCTGGACTCTGCACACCCGCAGGAAAGTAGGGAGAAAGAGTGAAGCGTGTGTTTGGGCTCAGTCCTGGCCTTTGTTGATTTTTCTGTGCCTGATAAAGCTGGGAACCTGGAGCGAACAATCCTGACATGAAACTCAAATATAACCCATCCATCTGGTCCAACAAGGGCAGAGGGGTGTGGGAGGTGAAGGGGCGTGGGTCAGGGCTACCGACCATGGGTGGCCCACCCTTAGCGAGGGGTTTCCTCCCTGTGCCAACGTGGAGTTGGTGGTGAGAGAGCCAAACCCAACCCTCGGGCTGCACTCCTCCAAGTGGGTAAACAGAGAGGCAGCCCATGGTTGTCCTGGCTTGTGAAATGGGCGACAGTGACCAGCCTCTGCGTGGATCCTCTTATGGCCTCCCCTTTGCAAGACAAGGTGGCCAACACCTTGGGCCCCCACCAGGAAGAGAAGGAACCGCTATCTGGCAGAGACAAACCCCAGGTCAGCCTGTGCCCTCCCTCTGCCAACAAGGACAAGGACACTGGACCCTGATCTGCATTCTCTGCCAACCCCATGGTCCTGGGACAGCTCCACCACAGCCATGTGTCTCTGGAGGCTCTGCTCGGCTCCACCATGGCGAGGCCCATACCCCACAGCAAATCCCCGAAGGTTGGATGAAACCTGCTCTTCTGTGCAATCATCCACCCTCCATTAAATGCGTTATGACTGACCTCCCCCCATAGCACCTCCAGGTCTGTTACCCGTCCTTCTTGGTGCTGACCTGCTGACTGGGGCAGGGTCTTGGCATCTCAGCCAGGGGACAGTGTTACTTCCACCTCTGCTCAGGAGCCCCATGTGGAGCCACACTCCCCAAAAGATGATGTGGAGAATTCGGGGGCCAGGCCTAGCAAGGCCCCTTTGCGCTTTATCTGGGTCATGGGAGTCATGGTAACAGATTGGTGCTCAGGGGTCCCAAAGGTTTGGGATGGAAGCAGGGAAAGAGAACTTCGCTCCAGAGGACAGTCTCAGGGGTACCTCTGAGGGTGAGAGGAAAGGGCTGAGGGGGACCTTGACTCCTCCCTCCCTGATGATCAGGGGCATCACCCTCTACCTGCAGCTGCCTTGGATCACTGCTCAGGCCGGCATAGGTGTGGGCTCAGCACTCTGCTGGACAGTAGGAAGGGATTTGGGACTTGGCCTCAGTGAATTAAAGGAGCCCCATTCCCATCCCACTCCAGGGCTCAGATCGCCCGTTACCTTGCTCTCGGCTTCAGTCACTACTATCACCAGCCTGTCTATCTCAGCCATCTCCACCAATGGCAAAGTCAAGGCTGATGAGTCTCTTGTGACTCCATGACCTCTTAGGGCCCCCGGTCCTGCTGGGAGTTGGTGTGACCGATTGACTCTTCTTTCCTCTCCTCTCAGGTGGTACCTGCTTCCTTGTCTTGCACAGCCTGGGTCTGGAGCTTGGCAGTTCCACTGGAATCATATTTGCTTTCTCCTATGCAGTAGCTGTGGCTGTGTATACAGTGGGCTTCACAGAGACCCTTTTGGACCTGTTCTGGGTAATGCCCATTCCCTTCCTTCATGCATCCTTTTCTCAAGTCAGCTGACCACCCAGCTTGCATTTTCGTGGCTCCAGCCTGGGCAAGTCATTTTAAGGATCAGATGGGCCAATTAAGAATCTCTGTGACCCCCTACCTCTGTGTTCTGCCCTTCCAGGAGCATGGGGTGCAGTTACCAAACACGGATCCTGAAAATGAGTTTCGGGTGGTGGGCCTGGTGACCGTGACTATCCTTGTAGGCATTGGCACTGGCAGGCGTGGAGTGGGAGTCCAAGGCAGGCGAGGGGGAATTGAATTGGGGGTGAAAAGACTAAGGGGATGGCGGTGAGAGCTGGACAGATCAGGAAGGGGCGGAATGTGGGGAGATGTGGGATTGTGTGTGTGGGTAGTTGACAGAGCAGATTTCCAGGGACCCAGACCTGAAACTAGCCGGTTTTGCTGGGAGAGACTCCACATGCCAGTTTTTGAAGGGAAAAGTAAGGAGGACTCCTTCTGAGGATCTGTTGGGATGAGCACTAGACGTGACTACCAGATGAGAAATGCCCTGGTTCTTGCTCCCAGTATTTACAACCTTGATATTCACCCCTCTGGCCTGGGAAGGGATGCTTTGTAGTTTGAGGCAAGAAGGAAAAGGGCACCCATTCAGCCACATTCCTTTATGGGAGGAGGTTGGTAGGAAGCAGAACGAGAGGATTGGAGGAAAGAGTGAAGATGAGACAAGGAAAGTGGCGAGGAGGAGGAGGAGGAGGAGGAGGAACTACTTCCCTTCCACTCCCCTCTCTCTCTCTGTCTCTTCTTGCCTCCCTCTTTCTCCCTCTCTCCATGGAGGGGGTGGTGTCACCCATGGTATTACAGGCCCAGACTATCTTCTTCTTCCTGATCTTCCTTTCTCTTATCGACTACCTGCTGGGGACTTCCTCCCCACAAACCCCAGCCAACAAGCCACTGGCTTCTTTGGGTACCAAGGTGAGACAGTGGGAAACTGACTGAGAAATGTGTCCTCCTCAGAAAAGAACCCTCAACTTCTGATTCTGTATGTCATTCGCAAGTTGGCCATCAGACCACTCAGAGTCCTGTAAGTCCCTGGGCCAAAAATCCCTTATGCTTCCCAGCCTAACCTAAGTCACCGACACTAAACTGGGTAGAGGGGTAATAATTCGGGCTGAACACAGGAAGCCAGGAGGTGCTCCTCAAAACCTCATCTTTTCTCTCTGTTCCTTTATATAGAAAGCATTTTCTTTCATAATATTGTCCCGCAGTGGTGGGCATGGTCCAGAGGGCAGTTTCCTTGGTATGTTTTCCATCTTCTTCTCCTCAGCCACTGGGGTACTCACCAGGACCAGTATCTCTAGGGACCTCAAGGTGACAGGGATGTCCAGGCATGGAGCACACTATCACCCCTCTTCTCGCTCCACTGATGGTTCAACTTTTGTTCCCAGGACCCTGCTACAGCTGTCCCCAAAGGAACCATCCTTGCCATCACGTGGACCATACTTTCCTACCTGGGCATCTCTGCCACAATTGGTGAGGCCCTCCACTCCTGCCTTCAGTGCAGAATGACCTGGAACCCTGGTTTCTGCTTCTCTGAGGGGCTAGGTGATGAAATGAGCCAGAGGCATTCATCAATTATATTTAAAGTAGTTTATATGCAGGTATGCCCCCATCCTTCACCGGTTCTCTCCATCCCTTGTTTCATTAATGAATTGTATGGTGCTCTTTGATTATCAAATTTGGTTGTCCCCCCCACCAACCCCATGCACACACACACTTCCATTACCCGCTTTGGCACTGGTGGTACCTAGACAGTCCTACTCCTTTGGGTTGGGGTTCTCTTCCCATGAAGGAGTGTGTGTCCTAAATCTCATTTCCAGGCTCCTGTATGATTTGAGATGTTTTAAGAAATAGGACCGACATGGGTGTGCAGAGTGAGCTGCCTAGGGTCAGGGTGCCAGTATGGCTGGTACTTCGGCAGATGTTGAGAGCCAGGGTCTTGCCTCTATGGGCTGTCTGATTACTACCAGGTGAGTGAACCAGAGGGGAAGATTAGAGAGATAAATCTTACCTAGCCCACTGCCCGGCATAGAGTAGATGCTCAAAAAACAGTAATGACTTAAGTGGATTCATGTAGGAGGAGCTGAAATCTGATGGAAGAGGAGTTTCTGTGGTAGGGAGTATTAGCTGTGGGGAGACAGTGGCTAATCTCAACCTACATCTGAGCAGGTTTATGGTTACCAGTTTGAAAGAAATGCCAGCTGGGCAGCAAAACAGAAAAACTAAAGAGTGAAGAAGCCCTATTATCCCTAAATCCCCAAGGATAGAAATTTCAGAGGATGACATACTTTCTGTTCCCTTCTGTATCTGGGGTTTCCTTTCTCTGTAGCCAAAAGCCTTTTGAAGACTTGGTGGTCTTAGAGCAGGTGCAGAAGCCACCACCAAAGGAGAACTTGGCATCTACCTCTCTCAACACTCCTGCTCCCTCAGGCTACATCCCTGAGCAGGACCTGAAGACAAACCAAAAGCAGGCAGATATATAGGAACAGGGCCATTAAAGTGGGGGCAGTTGTCCCAGAGTACAAACTGACAATGGTGCTCACCTCGTCCCTGCTCACTTTTCCCAACCATGCAGTCAGAGTGGCACATGTGCCATCATAAAGTCATATGGCAATATTCATGCCTTCATGAAGTCCTATGGCTGCCCTCACAGTCATGAATCTGGGAAGATTTCAAACTGCAGGGGCATACAGCTCAGGGGTAGGACTAATCCAATGGCTAGAGAAGCTGAGGAACAGGTTCCATTTCTTACATAACAGGAGCCTACCGGTGATCCCGCAGTCAGCCTGTCCTGGGGCCCTATACATGACCTGGCTGGAGATGCTGTCTAGGGGCCTGACATCCCCCATTGCCTTCATTTGTGGAAATCAGCAGTACACACTCACCCTATACTGTTAGTGAGACTCAGGAGGGAGGACAGCTAGGAAGAGGAGTCCATAATTTAGGACTCAAGGAGCCAAGATTTTCAGGGAGCCAAGATTTTAATCTCCTGGCTCCAAAAACTTTTTTGAGTCTACCCTTGGGTGGCCCAAAGCTTTGGACACACAAGGATTTTACAACAGCCCAAAGCTTCCTAGGGAGAGAACTCCCCGACTACGCAATACGAACTGCGGCTGCAAGGCCAAAGAAGGTCCTTCCTCCACAATCCATTCCACCCCATGATAGTAATAAAAACTTACAAATAAATACCTGAGGCTAATGTGTAATAACATACTTGAAAACTCCCCAAGCCTAGAAAAACAGATGATTCCTGTTCTCAAATATATTCAACAAGAATTTATTTTCTATCTTCCATCTCAAAGTTTCTACTTTAAACCTCCATGCCTTAATCCATTTCAACCCATTTGTGTCTATCCTTTGTAAATGAAAAAAAAAAAAGTATTTATCATCACTTTCTACTTAGTAAGTAATCAGAAACTTCCTCTTTTCCCAAGCTCATGTAATCCTAATTTTTAAAATCTTTTGGCTCAAGTCTTACCTTATAGTCCTTTGATTACTTCTTTGGTTTAGTTCCTCATCAGCTTATACATTCATTCAGCAAATACTAACTGAATGTCCACTATGTGCCAGGCCCTATTGTAAGTACTGGGAGATAATATGCCAATGAATAAAACAAGCTACACCTCCCCTCAGGGAGTTTACATTCCAACAAGAAGAGATAAACAATGAACATAACAAAAACAACTATTAGATTACAAGGTGCTAAGTGCTACGAAGAGAAATAAAACAGGGGAGTGGGCTAGAAAGCGCTAGAGGAGTACAATTTTAAGTAGGGTTGTCAGGAAGCCCTCACTAAAAAAAGTTGAGCAGACTTAAAAGACTATACCTCCGGAAAGAGCTTCCCAGGCAAAGGGAGCAACAAGTATAAAGGCCTTGAGGGGCAGCACACCTTCAGTGTTTAAGGAAGAACAAAAGGCCAGTGTTGCTGGAGCAGAGTCAACGAGGAGATAAGTAGCAGGAAGTGAGGTCAAAGCATTACTTGAGGAAGGGTGGGGCAGGTCATGGAGGCTTTTACAGGCCTTTAAAGGACTCTGGTTTTTATTCTGAGGTAGGAAAACACAGAGGGTTTTGAGAAGAGTGACATAATCTGGCTTCCGTGTTAACACTATTCACTCTGGCTGCTGTGTTGAGAATTGACTGTTAAGAGGGAAATGGTGGAAGCAGGTAGACCAGCTACTGCAATAATCTTGGACAGCAGTCCCCACCCTTTTTGGCACCAGGGACCAGTTTCGTGGAAGACAATTTTTCCAGGCAGTAATGCGAGCGACGGTTCAGGTGGTAACGCGAGTGACGGGGGAGCAGCAGATGAAGCTTCGCTCCCTCGCTCGTCAGCCCGCCACCGCTCACCTCCTGCTGTGCAGCCTGGTTCCTGACCGACCGGTACCAGTCCATGGCCCGGGGGGTTGGGGACCCCTGATCTTGGAGGCAGAAACTTCTGGCTTGGGCTAGGGTGGCAGCAGAGAAGTGACAAATTGGATTCTGGATGTATTCTGAAGGTAAAGTCAACGTGATTTGATGAATTGGAGGAGATGAAAAGGAGGTGCCAAAGATAATACCAAGACACTTTAACATGAACAACTAGAAGGATGGAGTTGTCATGAACTGAAATAGGAAAGCCTGCAGCAGTAAGCTGGAGGGAAAATAAGTTCAGTTTTGTATATGTTAAATGTGAGATGCCTATTAAGGAGATGCCAAGGGCAGCTAGATAGTCAGGATAGAAGTCCTGATTGGAGCTAAAAAAATGGGGAGTCATCCACATTGAAATGGCTCTAATGTGTAACACTGGATGAAATCACTCCAGGTAGGTATATAAACAGAAAAGCAGTCCAAGGACTGAACTCTAGAGCGCTATGGAGATGAGGAGAAACCAGCAGACTAAGAAAGAGTACTTGGTAAACTAGGAGGCAAACCAGAGAATATGTCCTAAGGCCAAGTAAAGACAATGTTTCAAAGAGGGGGTGTCAAATGCTGCCGATAGCCTGTGCAAGATAAAGCAGAAGATGCCATTAGATTTAGGTTTGTGCAAGTCCCTGGTAACCACGATGAGAACAGTCGTGGTGCAGCGGACTTAATAGGGAATTGGTGGAAAGTGGAAAAGATCTTTTAAGATGTTCTGCTATAAAACAGAGCAGAATATACAAACTACAAGGATATATTGTACAGCACAGGGAATACAGTGAATATTTTATAACTTTAAGTGGAGTATAACCTATAAGAATACTTACTAAATCACTATGCTGTACATCTGAAACTAATATTGTAAGCCAACTATAATTCAACTTAAAAACTTAGTAATAAACAAAATGTTTTTTAAAAATTGAGCAGGAAAATTGGAAGCAACTGGAAGGGAAATGGGGTCGAGAGGTTTATGTCTTTGTAAGATAGGAAAAATGATAGCATATTTGTGTGCCAGCAGGATGCACCAGGAAAGAAAGGGGAATACCGACGCTACAGAAGAGGGAGAACTGTTGAGAGATGTCCTTGAAAGCCAGATGATGGGACTGGCTGGACAGGAGCCTGGACAGTTTAGAGCAGCATTTCTCCACCTTGACGCCAATGACATTTAAGCCCAGACAGTTCTGTTGTGGAGGGCTGTTCTGTGCATTGTAGGCTATTTTGCAGCATCCCTGGCCTCTACCCAGCAGCACCACCTCCCGGTTGTGATCAACCAAATGTCCTCTGGGAGCAAACTCAGTCCCAGTTGAGAATCACTGGTATACAATAACAAGAGAGAAAGCAGAGCTTACAGGTATAAATGCTGGAAGGTATGCAGGTATAGTGTGGTAGGAGCTTGTGACCTTTTCTGATTGTTTCTATTTTCTACCAAAGTAAAAGTGAGAATGGGATGTTGGAGATTTAAGGGATCAGAAGCGAGGGCAAGTGGGGAATTCCCTGGCGGTCCAGTGGTTAGGACTCCAATCCCGCAAGCCATGCAGCATGGCCAAAAAAAGAGGAAGGGCAAGTAAAAGGACCAGGGGATATTGCTATAGTAGCATAAAGGGCTCACTCAAGTTTTATGGTAATGAATTTAAAGACAAGTCAACCTGACTGTTTCTTCCTAGCCCTTTCAGCTGCATGGATCTAGGAGTAAAGTTGGTGAAGAGCTGAGTGTGACAAAAGCCAGAGAGAAGCAAGGAAGGTAAGGCATTTGTAACGAAGGGCTCATGACTGGAATTTAGTGGGAGGAGGGAAATGAAGGCATGTGGAATAAACTGGAAAGAAAGGAAGTAATGGTGGGAGGGTGGGATGTTTGAGATTGAGATATGGGGTAGTGGTAGGTCTAGGATATGACCAAGGGAATGAGTAGCTGAAGTGGGGGTGGAGGACAAGATCACTGGAGGAGCAAAGAACTGAGACCAGAGTCACCAAGATTTATGACAGGTACTGACTTGTGTTTCAAAGCTGAGGTATGTTAGAGATGAGAGAGAATAGTCTTAAAAATAGTATGAGGAAGGGGCTCCCCTGGTGGTCCAGTGGTTAAGACTCCATGCTCCCAGTGCAGGGGACCGGGGTTCGATCCCTCGTCAGTGAACTAGATCCCACATGCCGCAACTAAGAGTTCGCATGCCACAACTAAAGATCCCACATGCCGCAACTAAGAGTTCGCATGCCACAACTAAAGATCCCGCATGCCGCAACGAAGACCCAGCACAGCCAAATAAATAAATATTAAAAAAAAAAAATAGTATGAGAAAAAATGAGGACACTTGCACTGCCTCCAGGCCCAGTGGTGCAATGGGTGTGAGAGAAAGCACCACCACTACTAAAAGCAGCAGAGTCCTCAGGAGAAACCAGGGTTCAGAGCAAGACTATAAAAAGGGAACATACAGAGAAGAGGTTGAGCATATGTGGGATTTTTGCTAATGACTGGCTGTTAATTTCAGAGAGGATGTGTATACCTGGGGCCCACCCCCTCAAGCCTGCCAATGGAAATGTCTGTAGGCCTAAGTGTATGGAAGAGGGATAGTTTTACTTTTGAGTTATAAATTAGCATGAAATTACATCTGGCTTCAGGCTATTTTCAGGGAAGTCCTGAGTACCTATACTTCAAAGAATTTAAATGAGATGATAAATGTAAAGCAATTTGCATAGGATCTGATGCTAAAATAGTATCAATGATAATAGCGTTACTAAGAAGAGTTTAGAATATCTAAGAGATTCCCCTCAATTTTAGCTCCAGAGCAGCAGCTCCCAAGGCAACCTGCATAGTCAGCCAGGGTGCCACTCTGACCCCTTGACTCCTTACCCATCACCCCATCAACAAGAATTTATCCAGTGCCAACTGTGTATCCTTCCTGAACACAAGTTGACTGTCAACATATAAAAACAAAAATATTTTAATGCTGAGTCATCTTGAGGTTCAAATGATAGGAGAGGGGCATCCACAGCCTTGCCAGGATTCTTATGTCA
>RJWK010064678.1:0-12257 GCA_004363435.1 Platanista minor
AAAAAAAAAAAAAAAAAAAAAAAAGACAGTACTCTTTCACCATAATCTATTGGTCTTTAAATTGAACTTCTGTCTCATAATGCTCACCTCTTTGAGAATATTTCAGTTGAAACGTGCTTATTGATAAAGTTCTTCTGAAAATGGATGCAATGTTACACAAAAGACAGCCACAGGCCTTCATTAATTCTATAAATAAATCTCAAAAGCTCAAATTCAAAACTGTTCTATAAAAAATTGCCTTCGTTCTGCATTGCTCCAAAAGGTAGAACTAGGTATGGAATTTATAGGCTAGCAAAGTATTAACCATGCTTCCTAATTAAGGGGGTAGTAGTGGGGAGGGAAAGGAGGCAGTATATGTGGGTATGGGTAGCCTAGTTGAGGTTTCCAACAAATGAGAGAAATTATAAGCTCTCCACTTAAGGCATTTTCAAGCACCAACTCTCATAAATGGTAATGAAGGAATTTCTGCTCTAAGTGAGAAGCAGGACTAGAAGACATAAATACCTTTTCCAACTCAAGGGGTCTTCCATAAATCAAGATAACAGGATTCCTTTCTGGCTAAGCAATCAATTTTTAATGCTATTTGGGTGAAAACTTTAAACAGCCAATAAAAATCTGAATTTATAGTATAGTTAGGATTTAGTAAGAATTTTAGAATTTTAATTTTTTTTAAGTGGAAAGAGAAACAATCTGCTAAAATAAATTACTGGAGAAATCTGAAAAAAACTGAAAATAATTTAAACTTCTTGGGATATGTAAGCTTGGGCCAGTGGAAGACAGGAGGGCAAGTTCTATGTCAGAGAAAGCAAATGTTTTTATTAATAACCTTTTGCCTCTATTAATCGAGTAGATTAAAACACATTAACTTTCATTGTTATGATAATCATTAATCAAAAATATTAATCGTTAGAACAGCAGCAACAACCATTCATTTGGGCTAATTCATTTATTCTGATAAACCTTACCAGCTAAGTATCCACACTTCACTGATAAAGGAACTCATTCAGGGAACCTAATGGGTTATTCAAGAAATGTTTAGAGCTAACCTTGAAAGTCAAAATGTGCTCAATTATTAATGCCATCAGGTTGTGTTGCAATACATAACTGTATTCTGTATCTGTACTAAAAGTACCAAATTTGTCTTCAAATGACATCTATAAATTATGCCTATCACACACACATCAATATCATTGCTATTAAGATTTTAAAACTAAACAAGGACTTTATGAAAACAGTAGCATTTCCTACATTTACTAGAAACTTATTTAGTAATTAAAGGCTCAAGAAATCAACTAAAATGAAGGAAACTTTAAGGACCCTCATTCTAGCCTCCTTCTCTAAGGCTAAGCCTAAATTTACTGTGTTTAAAAAAAACACAAAAGCCAAGCAGTTCTTACGGAACTGACACGTTTGATTCCAAAGCTCTAAAGAATAAAGACTGCTTACTAGAATGACAAGAAACACAAGAAGTTCAATATACTTAAATTACATGATAGAGGATAATTATAAACTCAAATTTGTGAGTAAAATCAGATGTCAAACTTGAGAGTAAAATTAACTGGTTTCAGTGTAAAAATGATTTACATAGTAAAAATTATTATTATTGTACTTATTATAAAATCAAACCAAATATCTCACCCTTACAAGATCAGAGTCGTCTCTCTTGTCACTTTTTTTCCCCGGCAAAGGTGAAGACATTGTGTAATCTTCATTTTCACTGTGATCCATTTCAGAACTATCAAGCCTTTTAATATAGATATTTGCAATTGTTATTACAATCAAATAACCTTAAAAGTTTTCCCTTTTCCCTAGTGTAGCTTTATAACTTTATGAGGAAAAGTTTCATTCTTTTCAAGAAGTATCTGTTTTAGTATATTTAACACCATTTGGCTATTTTCCACCATCTTCCCTTTTCCATCCCTTCCCTAGATTACTATTAGCTGACTCCAAAGTGGCATTTCCTACCTCAATTCTAGTGCCTCTATTCTCCACCAATAATCTGGGCAATCTTTTAAAAGCACAAATTAGACCACTAGACTCCAGAACATCTTCCAGTTTTACTTAAAATCAAACCCAAATTCCTTACATTACCCACAAAGTCCAAACATAATCTGGGTACCTCACACCTTCATCCCTGACCATTATTCTCTCATTCCTACTCTCCAACCAAATTGATCTCTCAAACACACCTTGCTCATTCCCTTAGAAAGAATTTTAGTGAACCGATGGGATTTGGAGAAAAAAAGCAACAAAGGCTGAAAGAAAGTTTAACCAAAAGTAAAGTAGGAAAACTACGAGTCATTTGTTGTGAATAACAATGGGAGATGAGGACTGGGTAAAACTATATAATGGTCTTGAAAACAAAAAAGGGAAGCTAATTAAGATTTCCAAGCAATGGAAAAACCTGAAAACGTAGCATTTAAAAAAGATTATCTAGCAGTGATATGATATACAATACATAGCCAGAGGAATAAGAAAGGGAAATAGCCAAATACTACAGTAATTAAAGAAAGGGAATGAATGATACGATGATAGCAGAAAAGAGAAGTATTAAATAAACATTGTAGAGAAAAATAACTGGCAAAACTTATTAGCACAGGGGAAAAATCAAAGACAATTTTGAGACTCTTAGCCTACATGGGTGAATTAAATCATCTTTGATTATAACCAGGAATTCAAGGAGAAAAGCCAGTAATTTAGGAAATGAGTTGCTGGAAATATTTTTGGTCATGTTAAATATGAGACCATCCAGTAGAAAAATGTCTAAATGACATAGGTAAAGAAAGGTCACTTAGGTATCAGCCACTAATATGCATTAAAACAGGAAGCTAGAAAAAACAAGAACTTTAGATGTAATTTTTGTTTTAATTCGATTATACTATATATCATTTAATAATTTATTCATTACAAGGAAATTGATAAGACATTTTAGAATGTCTCCTCCCTTCTTTACTGATTGGTTATGAATAGTGCAAAAGACAAGATAATCTTTCATAATAACTCAGCAAAATCAATAAATGGTGGCAGTTTAGCCTTGTACGAGGCTCTGCTGCTGACAAATGGTATGCTAAGCCCCATGCTAAAACCAGTTAAAGTGTGAATTATTTTCCTTTTTTCTTTCTTAAGAAAAAAAAAACCTCCTGCAAAGCATAATTCAAAAGTACGTTTGTAAACTATTTTTTTTTAAAAGTTTATATACGTACATGGTAAAGGAAATTCAAACCATATCAGAATATAAAATCATCTCCCTCCTACACTAGATTATTGTAAACACTATTAAGACGTTGTGTACTCTTCCCAAAATTTTCTATGCATATACAAGCAAATGAAAATACAAACCCTTCTTAAAGACTCAAAAATACTTTACACTGTTCTATTCTTGGCCTTTTTCACTCAATAATATATTGTGGAAACTCGTCATATAAGCTCATACCTCATTATTTTTTAATGACTGTGTATTCCACTGTATGGATGAACTAGACATTTAGTTTGGAAACTAGCTTATGTCTACAAACAATGATAGCCCTAACAAGCTAAAATATGAACGGCTAGGATGGAGTACCTACCTAAATGAGTAAGCAAATACATTTAACTTGTAAATGACTACCAGTGTTAAAATAGGAATGTTCAGATAGATATACACTGATTTTCATTCATTGACATTAAATGTAAATGATGTTATTTTAGGTCTTATAGCCTTGATGGAGTCCTTAAATGTTAAGTATGGTATTTCTTATGTACTTACCTCCCTTTTATTCTTCCAGGAGAGCTTGGATTTGAGCTGCTGCTTGCATTGCTTACAGTTTCCATTCGTGATGATTTTGTCTGAGATTGTTTGCCTGCTGATGAAAGCGGCTTATTAACAGCTCCTAGAACATTGGTTGTTTTAGGCTGAAATGAAAAATGCATATCTTTCTGTTTGATTAAAACCAAAAGAAGTTTAGATGTAAAGAATCATAAATAACACCTGTCAAAGTATTTACATATACAAATCATGAAAAACTTGCCTATCCTTAAGCAAAATAAGAGTAAGAATTATAAATTGAATATCACTGAACAAATATAAAACTATATAAACAGAATAATAGTTGTTTCTTAGTTACCTGCAGTAAAAGGCTTACATAGGAAGTGACAGCACATAAAAATGTATAGTCAACAATGAAAACTGATAATTAGACTCTTGCTAGGGAAGGACATAAGAAGATGTCTTTTTACTTTAATATCTTTATCTTAATATTACAGGATAAGATATTTGAAAGAAGGTCTCCAGGGTTTTACCATAAGCTAAAAAACAAGTTCTATATCTCAGCTTGCATCTATATAGTAAATATAACTATTTCTTACTAGTAAATGGAAGATATCTAATACCTTTGATGCATCGATTTGTAAAGAAATACTAAATAACATAATTATGCCAACAGTCACACTAAAATAAACTACCACATAAAAATTAAAACAATTTTCAAAACATACTTTTCCAGGAGTGAAAAACGATTTCATTTCTGGAGGCAGATAATTTTTGGTGTTACTGAAGTTCTACAAGCAAGGGAAAAAAATAATAGTCAATGACTACTGAAGCACTGTATCTACGAGGTGATTCAAAAGCCAACAAAGCATAGAGCAGCTTTTGTTTTAAAGTACATTATAAAATACATATTTGTTTAAACTAAATAGTCAGTTGAAACACAAAATTTTAGTCACTGATTTTAAATGCTGTAATAAGCTTAAACTAACCTCGTACTAATTCTAATACTAACACAACATATTTGAGCTCTAACATGCTAGAGCTCTAAGAGCTCATCAGCAAACACATGCCTATGTAATAATACTCTCCAGGAAAGAGACCTCATACTCCTATTATCTTAATCACAAAAAGGTGAATGATTAAAAGCAGACAGTCCCTTTTATTGGGTGAACTTACAGGACTGTTCTGATCTCTGTACACTGGGTAAGACGTTAACCGGTATTTTGCTTTAAAAAAAGAAAAAGGTAGTGGCTGTTTCCTCTCAGTTACTTTAACAGGCTTAGATGCACTATAAAACTCCAAGAGAGATTCTAAAAACATCTTTTTTAGTATCATACAATACTTGAGTTTTCTGAGAGTGGTTTGGGAACATCCCTGTAGTGTTCCCAGGGTCTTGGGACTGTTTAGTGTCAGTTCTCTGCTTGTTTCCTTATACCAGTTAGAAATCTCAAGGGCTTATAACTTCAGACTATCTCTATATCAGCATTCTCCTTCCCATTTTTGATCAATGGCCATTATCTCATAGATTTACAAGCTTTGATCACATTTTTGCCTGTGCTCTTAGACTAGCATAAAATTTGGAATACAAACTCTAGATCATCCTAACTCATCTTGGAACCTATTTGTGTCCTCCAGTTTGGCCCATATTCTGGTCTCGAACCACATTGTTAAGACTCACGGCAACCTTTTCATGACATTAGTAGTGGGTCACTTCTGGATACTGATTCTTCGTGATCTTCCCACAACCTAGTGCTGAGAATACATTTTATTTCAACTTATACAAAAAAATCCTAAAATAACTACCTTGTCAGGTTGGGTGAAAAAACGAGCTGGTAGTACTGGGTCTTTAGGAGATTCCAAACTGTATGTGGTGCTTTTTGACATGATGATATTCATGGCAACATCACACACAGTATACAGTTTCTGCAATGGTATTAAAAGATAATTACATACTTAAATCAGTATCCTAGACTCTGAGAATTAGGAGTAATTCTAGAACATGCATTTAGTATGCAGTTTTCAGGACAATAGTGTAATTTAAAAGACTTACTCTATTATTTTCATTAGTTTACTAGTAACAGCATTACTACTAATTCTATAATAATTCTATGTTAGTAAGTCTAATTACTACTAATATGAATACTATTATACTACTAACAGAAAAGACTGATGTTGTCTACAGAGGTTTCATACTCTATACTCAAATGCTTGAAATCAACATGGAATCATAACTATTTACAAAGAATTACATACTTCATTCATTTTTGCATCATCTGGTCCTTGAGCATCTTTTGTTTGTTTAATATTTTCTACCATCTTTCTGATAAATGCATGACTGTTATTTTCATTTTTAGACATTAATATTTCCAGAACAAACCAAAGACACCTAAAAAATACCAAGAAAAAAAGAAAAAATTCACTGTTAAATACAGATATTGTAAATATAAATATAATGAACTCCAGGAGCAGGAAAAATTAAAAAGAAACAGCTGTAAATCAATAGAGAAAAAAAAATATGTCACATACATATCACAACGTATCGGCAATGTACGTGCGAGTTCGTAATACCCCTTCTCAAAGTCTCACTAACTTTCCTAGTGAGGCAGGTTAAAAAGAAACAGAAATGGTGGAAAGAATGAAGTGATCTTAATCCCTGGCTATGACAGGAAGGGAAGACTGCCTAAAGGAATAACTGGGCCACAGACAAAGTGAAGCCTCAAATATTCAAGACTGACTGTAGTCCTGATTGGAAGTCTTCAAGAAAATCTAACCACCTTACTCAATAGTAAGAATCTTCACCAATAAATCTGAGGAAAAAGTCATGGCTGACAACTCTACATACTGTTTTTGCTTAAAGAAAGAAAAAAATAAAAGAAAGTTTCAGTACCTTAGTTTTAAAGTTAACGACATTAAATTCTACTCAAGAAAAAACTGAAAGTGCTTTGTCTCTGTGTTATGTAGACAGAATGGGACAGAGGGATAGCACAGAGGAGAAAATGGGAGAAGAGAGAAATGTGAAACAAGGTATCATTCTAGAAGGGAAAAAAGTAACCTTTGAGACCTCAGGCACAGAATAAGTTCTTCTGGTGTGGCTCTCTGCTGGAATGGAGATCACTCATGGCTGTACGAGGTCAATTTACAAATACCGCCCAAAATGTTTAGTAAATTCCAAAGAATATTTTATCTATTTCAAAAACTAATGTGTTCCGATAAGGAGGAGTGGCTAAAAGTTGTCATTAATTATATAATCACTCTAACACAGAATTCATTTTGGGAAAACTAATTGCTTATTTTTTAAAAATAGAAACTGTGGCCAAAAGAGGGTAAAAGCTTTTTCTCTTGTCATGAGAAAGTTATCAATAATTTAATTTTATTCTCTTGAAGCACCTCAAATATTTAACTATAAAATATTTCTATGAATCAAGAAACCAAGAGTTATTTTCCTTTAATAAGAAGCTAAAGGCATAAGAAATTCATTTATTCAAAACCACAAAGGTCATTCTTTATTGTAACAGAAACAGGGTCTCATCCATATTTTAAAGAACTCTGGTAGTCTTACAAAGACTTCTCTAAATACCGTTATATTCCCCTATCCCAAACCCAGGCATATATATATAGTCTTCTGGCCTCTCAACAAGAATCTTGAAAGAACTGTAACTGTCATAAACTTTAATTAGAGAATCACCAATGAAGTATTAAGTGCGAACAGTTGCCTGGTTATCAACTTGGCCCATTATTAAATTAGACTATTCTCTATTCCTTATGGAGGAAGATAGTAACTGCAAAGAAAATGTGCTTACTATGTGAATAAAAGAGAATACTAATTCTCCCCACATGAAAATCTATACAGTGTTTCAGAAGAAAGTAGGAAAAGATAAGAACTGGAATGGAAACGCTTAATGGGTTGCTTCAGTAAAAAAGAAATGCCAGACTGGTAGAGAAATATGTCAGTAATACAGTAATTATGCTAAGTTGTTTTGGGAAATTATATAAGAAATGAAACATGAAGAGATGGTATGAAAAAAGAAAAATAAGAGAACAAATAAGGTAAAGAACCTTAAACTCCTAAGAAATGAAATAAATTTAATATACTAATTATAACTGAGATTCCATTATCAGCAAGAAAGGGAAAAAACTTTCAGAAAATATGAAAATGGGATGGAAAAAGTCTTACTCTTTAACATCTTTAAGTTGTTCAATATCCTGTACTTTGACATAATCTGGGTCATGTGCCAAAAGGTGAATTGTATATGGAACAACATACTCGGGTAGAAGAGACAATAATTTTTCTGAAAAAGAAAAAGAAAAAGAAAAAACAAAACAAAACAAAACAAAAACAGCCAGGTTAGAAAACCAAATCTTACTCATTCTCTTTCTCTCTCTCTCTCTGATACTATGTTTCCTGCATCCCAATAGTTTACCACAATATGACTGGAAGAAAAATATATTGAAATGTCCAGTGTTGAGGTACATCATAAATTAAAGTTTATTCATTCATCCATCATAGCCAATATTGATTTGCCTACTAAATGCACCATGTGCTGAGGCTACAAAGACAAATATTTCAATTTTCAATGGATATGGGAAAAAGTGACCCAAACTATATTCAAGACTAAGAAACATAAGATCTATTTTTCTTATTATTAGTAATTCTATGTTCAACACTCCCTTGTAAGCTGAAGAGCAAAATGAAAAAAACTAGTAAATTTTTCAGTTAGTATGACACAAAAACAGGAAGTAAGGGTTGATACTATTTAATACTATTTGTAACATAAGAACAGATATAAAGGAATAGACATTGTTTCTAGGGCATTTTAAATAGCAAACATCTTTTTAGTTTAAATTCAAATATTTTAATATTTTGACTGAGATCAGCATATTCCATTAGAGGCAGAATGGAAATCCTAACTAGTTTTAATAAAGGTTACTCAAAAGACCAGGATTCATATTCTGAGCAATTCTTTTTATATTTCCTACTCTCAAAATTTTAAATCAGATGTTCAATCTAGAGTATAATAATGTATGTGTCAATAAGGAACCAAGTTTTCTTTATTTCTATTGCTGAACTCAAAGAGAGTAAGTTTGTATGTAATATCATTCATTTCAAGGTAGGTATAGAAGAAAAAAGTAACAAGGTTCAAAAGTCAGTGAAAAAGTCTCAAACATTTATTGATGGCTTACTCTTTTCCAGGCCTTCTATTTTTATTGGGGATTACTATTTTAAATATAAAGATGCATAAGACTAGATAGAAACCTCACACTAAAGCATGGACAGGACAGAAGCTATACTTCAATGTGGACAGTGCCCTAAAATAAGAATAGCTAACAACTACTGAGTACTTCTTTGGACCATGCATTATGCCAGGTGCTTTATACACAAAACTTTTTAATCATAATCATAACCACCATAAGCTATGAGTAAAACTATACCAGTCTTACTAAAAGGAAACTAAAACTCAGATTGTGCAAGTAACCTGCCCAAACACAACCAGTAAATGGCAGTGGTGGGATTTGACTCCAGAGCCCTCATTTTTTCTAAGGTGAGGTAGGAACAACAGAAAGAAAGAGGGTCCTAGTGATGAGGTAACACCAAAACTGTATTTTAAAGGATTCAAAAGGGGCAAACCACTCTCCTTGGTTTTGTTTGTTTATTTGTTTGGACAGAAGGGGGACGCAATTTCCAGACAGAGTTGACAACAGAGAAAAAAGATGGCTATACAAATTTCAAATAGTCCCAAGTACAATGAGCACAGAATTTATAGTCAGGAGTAGCTAGAGAGAAAGCTTAAAACTCAGGCTGAGAGTAAACTATAAAGGGCCATGCTAATGAGCTTCAACTTGATCCTAAGAGCAATAAGGAATCAACAAAGGTTTCAAGCAAGGAAGTGATGTGATCTGATCTGTTTTAGAAAGATAATTTTGACAGTGGTGTGGCACAGCTGGAGGTGGGTCAGAGGCAGGGAAACATTTACAACAGGGAGTTAGTTAGGAGTATATAAAATAATCCAAGTGAAATATAGCAGTGTAGGAGAGTTGAGGAGAAATATTCAAGATAGCCAGAAGAAGAATTAAGAGGATTTAGTGACCAAGGAGAGGAAAAAAGAAGGCGTGAAGAATGCCTCTGATTTCTGACTTGCATAACTGGATGGATTTTAATGCTGTTGATCAAGTCACAGAAGTCAGAGGGGCACAAAAACTAATAGTGTGGATGGGGTAAAGTGAGCAAATTTTAAAAAGGCACACAGGAACCTGCTATTAATGTCAGCTACAGGTGAGGACAACCAATAAAGATCAAAGACTTGTATTTTTTTAAACTAAAAGATGGTACTTAGACAATCTACATAAATGTACCGCTTACTGTTTTATTTACCTCCAAAGTCACTGATTTTTTTCCCTTGGCCTTTTAGTCAGTTGCATAAAGAGCTATGGTTAGATATTTAAATACCCATGCATTTATATCTTAAAATGACCTATTAAAAGGAAAAGCTGCTATTGAAAAACAGTAATAACTTCTTATTTAATGAGGGCGAATTAGAATATAATAAATAACAGTAACATCATTTTGTGTTCTATAAAACTGAAACTGGCAGGATGGGAAAGTACACTTTTCATTTTCATATATGCTTACCACTAACAGCTGCATGCTGTTTCAGATACTCGCGTCTCACATTGATATTTTTTACCAGACACTGCCTGGCATGAGCTCTTCTTTCTTTTACAGGATCTTTTGCACAAAGTGCACAAATTGCCATATACTCAAGTGGAAGCCGTAATCGGGAAAGACCTTTGTGCAGTTTCTGAGCAAACACTTGTCTTACTTGATAGCATTCATCCTGAAAGACACAATTATTCCATATATTATCCACATGGTACCAAAGAGTAACAACTTTAGATAGGAAATTCACTATATCAAGTAACCAGAAGGGTAAACATAGCAACTTTACCCACAATCACTGCTTCTGTTCACAAGACTGAGATGTGATAAGTTAATATCAAGGCTGGAGTGATCACCTGGACCCTAATAACTACCAGCTACCTGGTGTTAGAACATATTGAATGTAATCTTAAAACGGACAACACTAGTAAATATTAATACATCCTAACTTAAATAAATGAGATGTGTTAAAAAAAAAAAAGTTTGAACACTATCTAATATTTAGCTTTTTCATTTGCTGAGCAAGATAAAACTGTCCAATTTATATATTTTAGTCCTATCATTTAAAAAACTATTCAGATTAAAATGCACAATTCTGAAGGCAAGAGTTACTAATTTCAGAAACATCACATTAGTTTTTAGTTCTATAAATGAACCAATCTGTTCATTGCCACTGTGCCGGCTTTCTTCACACTACTCACTCTCCTAGACCACCCACCTCCACTCTCCTAGTCCTCATCTTTAACAACAGCTCCTGTATCTTTCAGAAATCACTGTGGAATCTGTATCCTGCATCCACTTCTGTGCTCCCTTAGCACTCTGTGCGTATCTCCACCATAGCCTTTAGTATACAGTATGAAAAGGAGTGCTTTATCTGTCTTACCTAGTGCTGTTTGTTTCTTGAAGATGAGAACAACGCCTTTATTTTTCTTTGTGCCTCTAAACCTTGCACAATATCTGGTACACAGATTACGAGAATTTTTTCTAAACTACAGGGAAAAGCTCATATGACTTTTGAGCCATATAAGAAACATACAAAGACCTTCTATGACATAAAAAGACTTTCATTATTACACCTTACACTCCACCAATGAACATAACATGTGGTATGTTTCATATTATTGCAACTTTATGTTTATTTCTTCTATCGAGAATATAAATTTTGTTTTTCTTCGAAACCTAGGTCATAACATCTTGCCCTTATCATTAAAACCTTATTTTGGGTATCTTCATTTAACTTAAACTTCAGCTTATTACAATACCAAATACCCACTTTTAAAAAAGTAGTCAAGTGCAGCCACTGTGGAAAACAGTATGGAGGTTCCTCAAAAAACTAAAAACATAGTTGCCATATGATCCAGCAATCCCACTCCTGGGCATATACCTGGACAAAACTATAATTCATAAAGATACAGGCACCCCTTTATCCACAGCAGCACTATATACGATAGCCAAGATATGGAAACAACTTAAATGTCCATCAACAGATGAATGGATAAAGATGTGGTACATATATACAATGGAATACTACTCAGCCATAAAAAGAATGATACAACAATAATTTCATTCTTTTTTATGGCTAATATTCCACTGTATATATATACATACATATATATATATATATATATATATATATATATATATATATATACACACACACACACACACACACACACACACACACACACATATACCATATCTTCTTTGCCCACTCATCTGTTGAAGGACATTTAGGTTACTTTCATGTCTTGGCTATTGTAAATAGTGCTGCTATGAACACTGGGATGCATGTATCTTTCCAAATTAGAGTTTTTATCTTTTCCGGACATATGCCCAGGAAAGTGGGGTGGGGGAGGG
>RJWK010064679.1:0-12262 GCA_004363435.1 Platanista minor
CTGCTAACCCCATCCTCCCACTCCATCCTTCCCCCAACCTCTTCCCCCTGGCAACCACCAGTCTGTTCTCTATGTCCGTGATTCTGTTTTTGTTTCATAGATAAGTTCATTTGTGTCATATTTTAGATTCCGCACATAAGTGATATCATATGGTATTTGTCTTTCTCTTTCTTTTTTTTTACTATTACTATTATTACTATTATCATTATTATTATTAAAGATTTTTCCATTACAGGTAAGTATTTGACTTGTCTATAACCCATATTGTACCAGTGGTGAAGTTGGCAAAGACTAGTTATTAGGACACATGAGAAGGTGGGAAATGTGGTGGATTTCCCAGCTGCTTAGCATTTAGTGAAAGACAGTCTTGGTGGAGTAATTACTTTTTCCATCCTCAAATACACTGTCTTCCTTTCCAGAGAAACTATGTGAGGCAAGAAGTCATGTGTCTAAAATCTTTAAAGCTAAAAAGGAAAAAAAAAAAAAAAAGAAAGAAAGAAAGAAGGCTCACCTTCAAAACAAATAAACTTTGGAGGGGCCTGTAGGCTTCAGTGCAACACTTCACTGTCCCACAGATTAGAAACGTTAGGAGACCTTGGTGAGCCGCGCCCACGACCTCGCTGACACCGGCTCGCTGGGTCTCCTACCACGCACCTCAGGAAGTTCTTGGATCAGAGGCAGATGCCGTCACTCTCGTTATTCTTCGCCCTGCTGCCCCAGTGCTGTGGCTCACGGGATCCATTGATAAAGCAGTGAGAGAACCAGGAAGTCACTAGAATGGGAGGCTAAGTGATCTGATCCATTTACACTCCATCTTACAGAGCTAACGCTCTTTCCTTTTTAGTGCTTGTGATTGTGGTTAAGTATCTTAGAGTTATAGTCCCCTTATTCCCTTTATTTTTTCATAATTCAACAAACATTTATTGAAAGTCCTCTGAGTGACAGACGCCAGACAACATCCCAAGTGAGAGTCAAAGAACAAGACCAGACGTCTCTGCTCTTGAAGAACTCACACGTTAATGGGGAGAGGACCCATGAGAAAATCATTACAGTATGATGAAAAGAAAACAGCTACAGATGCCTTTGGTTTTCAATAGCCAAATCGGATTTTAGGATGAGCTGATTCAACAGCTAAACAGTGTCTTCAAGGACCAGGCTCTTGTCCTCTTTCTGTTCTGCCATTCTCAGTGTTGTTATAAATAGGAAAACTTGGGCTTCCCTGGTGGCGCAGGGGTTGAGAGTCCGCCTGCCGATGCAGGGGACACGGGTTCGTGCCCCGGTCCAGGAAGATCCCACGTGTCGCAGGGCAGCTGGGCCCGTGAGCCATGGCCGCTGAGCCTGCGCGCGTCCAGAGCCTGTGCTCCGCAACGGGAGAGGCCACAACAGTGAGAGGCCCGCGTACCGCAAAAAAAAAAAGGAAAACTTTTCCAGAAGATTTCTGAGTTGTCATCTCAGAAGTCATTAGCCACAACTGGGCCATATCTAGGACACCCCTAAGAAAATCATTGGCAAGGGGAAGGAGACTTCCAGGATAGGCTTAGGCCTCCGGGGTTAGAGGTGCTCTCTCCTGATGCTTGTCTGTGAGAATTAGACAACCAAACAAAATCAAGACTTGGCTGATTCATTTTGCTCTGCGTTAGAAGCTAACACAGCGTTGTAAAGCAACTGCATTCCAATAAAAATTAATTAAAAATAAAAACTGATTACAAATTCTATCTAAAATATAGTTGTTTTATTTGATTTTATCTTTATTAAAATCTATTATATGTGAAAATATAGTCATATATTTATTAAATAACATATAGAAAGAATATATTAAAAAAAGACTTTGCAAACACGAGAGGATGAGGAAATGGGTTTTTGGACAAAACCATTGACAAGAATATGGAAGGCAGGGGGTGACCAACAGTGAGAAAGGGAGTGGGGGAATTTTCACGGAGGAGCTGTTATTTAAGCTGCTATTAAAAGATGAGTTAGAGTTTTCAGAGCTGAGTAGAGTTTATAGTTTGGTAGGGCTAAACTCCAGGTAAAGAAAATAACTTGGTCAAAGATATAAAAGAACATGGTATGTCAGGAACAGCAATAATCCTAGAGGCCGGAGTGCAGCTTATGCAAAAGAGTATGGGAAAGAAGAGGTTGGGAAAATATGTGAATGTCATTTAGACCTGATCCTGAAGGAAGTGAAGCCAGTAAAGGATTTTAAGAAATCTGCTGTCCCTTTGTCAACGTCTTTCTAGTCTTTTTGGAGGTCTGACACTCATTCCCAAGTAGGTGCCTCAGGAAGGGCCTATGTTAGCATCACTCCCTGAGGTCATCCATGTTTTATAACAGTTTTATCCTTGAAGGTCATTGGGCTTCAAACTTTTGGAAGTTAGGACCTTGCTTCACATTTTCTCTTGAGTAGCTCACACGTGTTACTCTCTTTCCCTCTGCATAAACCATTGCTGTTGGAAAGTCTAAGGATACTAGCTTATTATTTTCTTTAGAAGTGGCTTGGTCTTTTTGCCTGGAAGACCAAAGAATCTTTTTCTTTTTTATTACTGTCCAGCAGTTGTACTAGTATTTGTCTTTATGTTAGCCAATTCCGGGCCAGTTTTCCCTGGTATATTGAGTGACCTTTCAATGTAGTCTCAGGTTTTATTTATTTCAGGAGACAGTTTTCTCGAATTACAGTTTTTAAAATTTTGCTCTCTTGTATTGCTTTGTTTCCTTCTTGGGGGCTCTTACTGTACGCATGTTAGATCTTCTCTGCCTATTTGTTCTCTTGAAGCTTTTGTTAGCTCTTTTTCCATCATTTTGGAGTTTTCACATCTTCTATTTATTTAAAGATATTTACCATTTTGTTTATTCATTCTTGTGTTACTTCTAGTTTACTCTTTATTTCCAAAATGATTTTTTATTTTATTTCTAACTTTTTATGGATCTTTAAAAATGGGTTTTTACTAATCACCTAATTTGTGAGCTTTAATAATTCGAATCCTACTTTCTATGATTTTCTTTTCTTTTTAAAATGTTTTTCTTGTAGTAACTCCAAATGGAAATTGACTGTGGTCTTTTTATATTGTGCCTTTTTAATTGAAATGAGTCTTCATGGTCTTTTAGGAGAGAGATGCGGGCCAGGGTAGCATTTTTAATTTCATGGTTCTTAAGATGCCATTTCTGCTATTTTCACAGTGATGGAGAGTAGGTTCAGACTCCTGTGCTCTCTTGCCCTCTTTTTATCTGGACTTTCTCTTCTCTTCTTCCTGTTATCCTTGCCTTGCTCAATTAGGACGCAACCCCAGTAGTTTCTCCTCAGTGCTGGCTTTGTCCTGTGGGAGGGCTTCAGTTTTAAGAATTCATGGGACTCAGACCTGTAGAACATTCTAGCACCATCCTACCTGAGTGTCCTTTTAGTCTTATCCATCCATCAGAGCCTGAAAAGTCAGCTCCCAGCTTCTGTTGCTGTTCCTGGGCTTTCCAATGAGACCTAATGGCAATTTGGTTTCCCTTTGTTTTTTCCCTGCAGATTTCAGAGTTTCTTAGAGCATGTGGGCTTTGTAGCACTTGGTAACTTGTCCTGACCAGCTTGTATTTGGGGGTTGGTGTAGATATCGAGTCACTGAATATTGTTGTATGTGTTGTCCCTCTTTTGTTTTGCTATAATACTTGCTCTGTTTCCACAGGGAGATTCAAAAACTATGCCCACCATCATCTTTCAGGAATTCCTCCAGTTTTCTCTCAAGTAAAAAAATTGTTCAATAATTATATAATTGATAAATTTATTAGATTATTGATGCATATAACATCACTTAGAAAAGGTTGGGCATATCTGGATTCAAATCCCACTTCTGCCACTTATCAGTTTTCTTTTCACATATTAATTCATTTCTCTGAGGTTTTTCTCATCTATAAGGTGGAAATACTACTACAACTACCCCTACCAAGTACTACTTCAAAGAGTAATTTGGATTAAATTAAGTTGGATGTTTGACCAGAGGTTAATAAATTCACATTTATAATCTTTTGATTTGATTGAATCCTAAAGCACAGAAGTGTAATAAGGTGACAATGTAGAAAGATAATTTCTTTTGTATTACTTAAAAACCTTTATTGTAGAATTTTAGAAAAAATGGCAATTAAATATTTTCAAAATAATTTTATTGATACATCAGAATTAGGAAGTGTGTCCTAACTATCAGAAATTATATTTAAATTTGACATTAAGAACAAGCCCACCAACATTGCTGATACCATCTCACCTAGCAATCAGGAGAGGCAACATGTTGTGGACAAAGATGCTTTGCCCTTAAAATTGGGAAGAACCTGACTTAGGCCCTTCTTTCATCATTTCCTAGAAGCTTAGTTTGGTTTGTTATACCCTCAGTAAAATTTTCCTTCCATAGCTGCAAGTTTGCAGGTAATCAAATTCAGTAAATGTTAATTGAGCATGTACTCACTGCTAGAAGCTGGCTTGGGCACTGGACATATAACACTGAGCTAGACAGACAGAGTCCCTGCCCTCCTGGAACTTACACTTCAAGGTCAAAGGCAAACAGATAAGCTAATACTGCATAGAGTATTATAAACAGAGAAGAGGGACTTCCCTGGTGGCACAGTAGTTGAGAGTCCGCCTGCCAATGCAGGGGATGCGGGTTTGGGTCCTGGTCCGGGAAGATCACACATGCCGTGGAGCAGCTAGGCCTGTGTGCCACAACTACTGAGCCTGTGCTCTAGAGCCCGCGAGCCACAACTACTGAGCCTGTGTGCTGCAACTACTGAAGCCCACGTGCCTAGGGCCCATGCTCCTCTATGGGAGAAGCCACCACAATGAGAGGCCCGGGCACCCCAGCAAAGAGTGACCCCTGCTCTCCGCAGCTAGAGAAAGCCCACATGCAGCAACTGAGACCCAAAAGTAAATAATAAATAAAATAAATAAATGAAAAAATAAAAAAATAAACAGAGAAGAACCAGGTATTATAGGAGGAGTGGCTTAACTCAGACTTGAGGCTCAGGAAAGGCTTCCCGAAGAAAATGGCACATTAGCTAGTAGCTGAGGTTGTGTAGGAATCCCCAAGCCAATAGGAAAGCAGACAAAAGGCCACGTGCAAAGGCATGGAGACACGCAGGCGGCACATCTGAGGACGTGAAATGAAGGACTAATGCATAAACAGTGCTTCCAATACTGGTTGAAGTTCAGACTCACCAGGAGAGTCTTTAAAGTATCAGATTTTTTTTTTTTTATAGGCCCCAGCCCAGACTTGCTGAACTACATTCTCAGAGAACATTTCAAGATTCTGGTTATTAGCTCCTGGCTTAGGGGAGCCACTGGCTTAGGGTGTGTGTGGGGCTGGGGAAGGGGGCTCAAGTTAGGGAGGGCAAGGCAGGGAACCCAGGGGTGCACCGGGAAGGGCTGTAAAGCATGTGTGGAGTTGGGAGTTTATCCTAAGGGTGGGGCGCTGTGGAAGGACTGGGGAGGTATGGTTATGAGGAAGGAGATCAGATTTACGATTTATAAGGATCATGGAGTTTACTAAGGCATGGCCCCTGCCATCATGAGTGATACAATCTAGTTTATGAGGTTCAACATCTTTGAACCTCAGTTTTTAAAATCAAAAATGGAAAAACAGTATCTACTTTGCATGGTTATTTGGAGGTTTAACTGAGATAATTTATGCACAAAGTGCCTGACATATATAACTGGTACTCAGAAGGTGTGAGTTTCTATTATTTGAGAAAACCATGGAGCCAAATAATTGGTGGACATCACGCAGCTGCTGTCCAACACCAGGGGAGGTGGGGTTTCTGTTTCGCCATCTATCTCCAGGTTCCTCTGACAAATTCCTTGCCTCTGCCCACACGGCCGTACCGGGACAGAAAGCCCGCCCTTTCTCGCTTACTGCCTCAGTTACGGTCTTTATGCTGATGACTTCCACGTCTCTACCTCTAGCCTGGTGTTCACTCCTGAGCCCCAGACCCTCAACGCCAACTGACTCCTTAAGTGGATCCCTCCACTAAATGTCTTGTGGATACTTCTTCTGTTACCTAACACCACCCTTTCCCACACCAAGAAAACAAAACAAAACCCTACTTTCCAACATTATCAACACCACTAGGTCAAGTCAGAAACATGGGAATTGAATCACTCGTCCGTCCTTATCTTCTCCAGTTAATCCTCACAAGTCCACACCCTTCTCTCCAGGCCAGACCATCACCTCCTCCAGACTACCATCACCTGTTACCTGAACTCGTGAAACAGCCTGAGTTCCCAACACCACTCTTTGCCCCAACCCTGCAATCTTGAGGGACCTTCCAAGAGGCAAAATGGAGAAAATCGCCTCTCCTGCTTCCCCACACACAGTTAATAAGCCTCTTCAGCGGCTTTCAAATGCCACCAAAGTGAGTCTTATGGTCTCCCATTCTCCCTCTCCTATTTTATGCTCTAACCATCCTGACCTAGAAAAAATTACCTGTCTCCCACTCTTGGTTCCTCATCCAGAATCCCCTTCACACTGGATAACTCCTCACCCCTGAGGCCTCAGCTGGCAAACATCATGGTGGAGGGGCACTCCTTGAATCTTTACACCAGCCAAGAATCCCTTGTCACACGTATTTGTGGTGTCTTTCCCTCTTCCCCGTTAATGCTACTCGGTCTACTTGTAGCTTCCTAATGCCCATCTTCCCCACTAGATCGTAGCAACACGGTGGCTAAAGAGTATTCACAGTCAGTCCATGTTGTCCACGGATTCTATTTGGGGAGTCACCTACTTGCTCACATTTTTTGTAACTCCCAAATCAGCACTCAGGGCACTTTCTCAGTCATTCTTGGACATGCACAGAAAAGTAAAATTTTAAGTTGCCCGACACACTCACTTTCAGCAGGGGTTGAGCAAGCTGATGCTCTGCCCTCTTGTCTCAGCCCTTGGACCATCAATAAGCCTCCATTGTGCAGTCTGCTTAGTGCCACGTTTGCCACATTTTTGTGTTTTTTGTTGGTTTCACTGTTGAAAATGGCCCCCATCCATAGTACTGAAGTGCAGTCTAGTGTTCCTAAGTGCCAGAGAGCTGTGATGTGCCTTATGGAGAAAATACATGTGCTAGATAAGCTTCATTCAGGCACGAGTTATAGTGTGTTGTCTATGGGTTCAGTGTTAATGAATTAACGTGTATGAAATGAGATGTCTTTAAACAGAAGCACACATAAAACAAGGTTATATTTTGATCAGTTCATGACAAGGTGACCAGAGGCTTGCAGGAATCTAGCCCTGTATCTCCCCTAGTAGCAATGGATCAGTATTAGCTAATTCTGTTTCTGTGATGATTTAGTAGAACATAACTACTGCGATAACAAGACTCAATGTGTTTTGTTAACTCCTATGTCCCCAGTAGTTATCACAGTGACTCTCACGTAATAGTTGTTCAGTACGCATTTGTGGAAACGGAACTGTCTCTGTGTATGTGTGTATGTATGTGTGTATAACATAACATGTAAATATTTATATAACATATAAATGAACTGAATTTTTTTAATGCCCACTGTATACCTCACAGCCTTATCATTACTTTGTGCTTTTTAAAAAAATGCTAAACATGGGTTTATTTTTGATATCATCTTTATTTTTATTGTTATCTAGGATGCTGGAGAGATGGTTCGTTCCTTTGTTGGTGGTTTGGAACTTGTTGTCAATTTACTGAAATCAGATAATAAAGAAGTTTTGGCGAGTGTATGTGCTGCTATTACCATTATAGCTAAAGATCAAGAAAATTTAGCTGTTATCACAGATCATGGAGTTGTCCCTTTATTGTCCAAACTAGCAAATACAGTAAGTAATGTATCTTTTTATTTCAAAATGCATATTGTCATAAGATATCACGGTGTAGTAGCAGAAACAATGAGCTTAAAATCCGGAGACCTGGATTCAAGTTTAATATCTATCACTTGTGAGGTATGAGATTTTAGTGAATTCATTTTAGTTTCTCTGAGACTAATAAATGTGAAAGTATATTTCAAACTGAAATCATCACCATCATCGTTATTACGAGCCTTAAGGTAATTGTTCATGCCAACTTTAGAAGTTAAATGCTCCTCTCCCAGCTTAGCAAGCTTGGGTCGATGGCATTCTTGGGCTGGAAGATTTTGGCAGTCGCTGTATTGTTTACCCAGAGTTGTGCCAGATAGAACAAGCAGCCTTGAGAGATAATGACTTCACCATGAGCAGAGGTATTTGAGCATAGCTTGAACTTGGCAGAAAAGTCGTGGAGCAGAAATTCAATGATTGGAAGCCTGCTTGGTCTAGAAGACTTTGGGGCCAGTCTAATACTAAATTCCTGAGGATATCTGCCAGTTTCAGTTAAGGGCACCGAGTTGTGACCTGAACCAAGAGAACAGTACAATTAATAGACAGAAAATTAGAGTGTTATTCAGTTGTATTATACCTATATGAGGTAATTACATCCAGAAAGAAGTATGTGGTCTCTGCATAAACAATACAGAAGGGGAATGGCAGACTCAAAACCTGGCCTCGCTTGTTGCATCGTCTTCTCCCTCTTGGGAACCAAGGTGTATTCCTGATGTGGAAGTATTCCCAAGGCGAAAAACTGGAATTAATCCACTTCCCCCAGTTATCTGGCAGGCTCCCCTAAGAGTGTCCAATATTCCTTAGTTGTTTCTATTACTCGGCCACTCGCTGATCTGTAGCTCTGCGTTGTGAGTAGACTTACTCAAAAGGAAATTGAGCCTTGAGCAAATAACTAATGCCAGACACCTGATCGCCTTTACCTGCACGCACTCCACTCAGTTCATAAAAAGAAAATGCAGGATTGAACCTGGATGCACTGGTGACCCACCAGAATACTAGTTCCCATCAAGAGTACAAGTTCCCGCCTGAGCAGCCAGTGGGTAATAAACACCTAGAGCATAAGCATCACAGGGTCATTATGATGCACATACCATAATCCGTTCTCCTTGTGCAGAATAATGATAAACTGAGACGTCATCTAGCAGAAGCCATTTCACGTTGCTGTATGTGGGGCAGAAACAGAGTGGCCTTCGGCGAGCACAAGGCAGTGGCTCCATTAGTGAGGTACCTGAAATCAAATGACACCAACGTGCACAGAGCGACAGCCCAAGCCTTGTACCAGCTCTCAGAAGATGCCGATAACTGCATCACCATGCACGAGAATGGCGCAGTGAAGGTACTGTTGACCAACTTTGTGGTTTAGTTCAAGTTATGTCAATGTAGGTTGGAAAGAAACTTAAATGATGTTAAGGTTTTACTGAAAGGGGTACTGGAACACACAAAACTGCCCACTTGTTGCATCATGGCTGCAAATGAGCCGTGTGTTATCATTATCATGATTTGTGCTGCAGAAAAGTTGCGTGGAGACAGAATTTTTCTAAATTGAAAACTATAAAATGTACTCAGTTAAATAAGTTCAAGTTCCATAATCTGAATTGGATTAAAGAAAATGTATAGTGCGTGAATAATCAGTGGTATTCATAATTCTGTTTAATATTTTATTTACTTAGCACTTAAATAATAAAATATAGGCACCAACTGCACAGCAAAGGAGCTGACAAACAGCAGCTAGACAGTCTTGCCAGTCTTAGCCATAAGCAAAGAACCAATTCAAAGACATGTTTTTTTTTTAAAAAAAAAACAACAAAAAACTGTGCATCAAATTTTCTTTGCCTTTAACTAATATCCAGGTGGGAAAGTTTCTGCACGTAGACTTTGATATATCTATACATTGGAAACCACCTAGAGCTTATTCTGAGTGGAATATTTTGATGACAACAGAGAGAAACATACTTAAGAGTACATGAACAGCTTACAAGTATTAGGGAAAATTGATTTCAAATTCTAGCTCTCTTCTATGGCTTGTTTCCTGGTACAATGTAATTTTACTGTCTGTTACCTCAGTTTGGAGCCTATGACAGCCAGCTGCATTTACATTTTGAAATGTATACCCAAAGTTAGCTTGATCTTTTAGACAAAAGCTAATAAAATCTTAAGTTAATCGTATCTTGTCAAACTTATATATGCTGAATATGAAACATCTTTGGAGGAATAAGACTTTTAGAATGCCAGTTGGTAGTTTTTTGAGGCCATTATTTTAATTTATCCTTTAAACCTATTATAGCTGAAGAATACGATGTTAATTTTTCTGAAATTAAACCCAATTTACATTTAAATGTGTCAACTTTTCCATTATAAATCCATTTTTACAGCCCATAAGTTAGGCCATATTAATTTTTTCAAGCAAAAAACTGGCATAAAAAGCACCTTTTAAACTAAGCACTAATTTTTTTAAGTTAATTATAAAAGATATACTGGAATGTTTACTTCAAGTTACTAAAGAATGGTAAAAATGCCATCCCTTCTATGTGATTATGTTCACACTTCAAAAAAGAAGATTTTCTATTTTAAAATTATACATTCTGTTATTGAACAAGGACAATCTAATATGCACAGCCTAAAGACTTTTAAAGAAATGAAGCTATAAATTTCAGTAGCCTGATAAAGTGTCTGATGTAACATGCTTAGACAATTGTCAGTTTAAGAGCAGAATTTCTAGACTACTCAGAAAGTTTTCAAATTTAATAATAGGTTTACATGTTACCATTCAGTTGACATATATGCCAGGTATATATGCAACTCTCAATTATTTCTCCTAATACAAGTCAGTAGGTAATCCAGAATCATTTGTGAATTGTATTCTGCTATGAAAAATGTTGAAACTGTGTTCACCCACCCACACAGCTTATATAAATAAGAAAACAAAGCAATAAAATGATTAGGGTGAGGGGACAGGATAGAGAAAAACAGAGAAAGTTGGGTTTGTTGCCCTTGAGACCCTTTCCTGGGTCATCTAAGGGTATGTTGAGGGCCTCTCTGTCTTGCCCATCTGCATTCCTGACTACCTGCTATTTCTACTGGAGGATAAGTGTAAAGAACCGATTCTGGTAAGTTTACTGTAGGCTACTCTGTCATGAGCAGAGGCTGGCCTCACGGTGGGCTCTCCCTCAGGCAGCTGTCGGGGAAGCATAAGGACCTGTGTCCCTTCTTTGGTTTTGAGGTTAAAAACGTGGATGTAGTGTAGTGGGTGTTGGTAGAATCCAGTGGGGTTTGGTAGTTGTTTGGATATGGGGAATAAAGGAAAGTGTTGAGTCAAAATTACTCCAGACTCAGGCTAGGTGAAGAGGAAGATTCCATTAGCCAAGACAATGAAAGAAAATATGTGGCGCATCAGGGTGGTTAAGGTCCCTGCAGTGAATGTGTCACGTTGTGTAACTGCTAACATTTCTGACTTCAAATGCATATGAACTTTATCCACTATTTTGGCAAATCCCTGACTGTTTCTGTTCCTAAATGCTACAGCACCTCTCTAGTCAAATGCTTAGTCGGCCCTTCGTATTGGTGGGTTCCACATCTGCAGATTCAACCAACCACAGATCAAAAATATTCAGAGGGCTTCCCCAGTGGTGCAGTGGTTGAGAGTCCGCCTGCCGGTGCAGGGGACACGGGTTCGTGCCCCAGTCCGGGAAGATCCCACATGCCGCGGAGCGGCTGGGCGCGTGAGCCATGGCCGCTGAGCCTACGCGTCCGCAACGGGAGAGGCCACAGTGGTGAGAGGCCCGCGTACCGCAAGCAAACAAACAAACAAACAAAAATATTCAGAAAAAAATATTCCAGCAAGTTCCAAAAAGCAAAACTGGAATTTGCCACATGTGCTGGCAACTATTTACATATCATTTATATTGTATTTACAACTATTTACATAGCATTTACATTGTATTTACACCTATTTACATAGCATTTACATTGTATTCGGTATTATAAATAATCCAGAGATGATTTAAAGACATGCCAATGGCCAACAGGCACATGAAAAGATGCTCAACATCATTAATCATCAGAGAAATGCAAATCAAAACCACTATGAGATATCACCTCACACCTGTCAGAATGGCTATCATCAAAAAGACCACAAATATCAAGTGTTGGTGAGGACGTGGAGAAAAGGGAACCCTCTTGCACTGTTGGTGGGAATGTAAATTGGTGCAGCCACTATGGAAAACAGAATGGAGGTCCCTCAGGAAACTAAAAATAGAACTACCATATGACCCAGCAATTCCACTCCTGGGTATATATCTAAAGAAAATGAAAACACTAATTTGAAAAGATACGTGCGCCCCAATGTTCACAGCAGCATTATTTGCAATTGCCAAGATATGGATGCAACCTAAATGTCCATCAACAGATGAATGGATAAACAGGAT
>RJWK010064680.1:0-12262 GCA_004363435.1 Platanista minor
TTTTTTTGGATCCATCTCCTAAAGCAAAGGAAACAAAAGCAGAAGTAAACAAATGGGTCCTAATTAAACTTAAACACGTTTGCACAGCAAAGGAAACCATCGACAAAACAAAAATACAACCTACTGAATGGGAGAAGATATTTGCAAATGATACGACCAATAAGGGGTTAATATCCAACATATATAAACAGCCACAAACTAGCTAGGTAGCCAGAAAGGAGGGCACCATAGTCTTTTCGCCAGTGAAAAAGGGAATGGGGCGATCCAGAGTACCCTGGCTCAGTTGTCTCTTATCTGTGGTCCATATATAAATTTCAGGCAGTCGGTGAACTCCTGAAATTGTCTGCAAAACTGCAGGTGTGTGTGTGCATATGTGCCTTTTTCTTGTGAGAACATGCACAGCTGGCATCAGATATTTTAGGCAATGTGAAAAGGTGAAGAACTTGCACAGGAGGTTCTTGAAAGGTTCCTTCTGACCCTAAGACTTTGTAAGGCGGGTTAGGCTGTGTGTGCTGGCCACCTCCCCAGCAGGGCCACTCTGCACCCCAAAGGCACCTGCCCACCTCCAGACGTCAGCCTGGGCTCCTCCACCCTCACAGAAATCACTGCCACTGGCCCCACTGCCACTTGCTTCTAGGAGACACCTGAAAGACCTATTTTCAAGCCAGCCCAAGTGGCAGACTGGAGACGGCAAAACGGGTGTTCATAGAGATTCTGTCTATGTGCGTCAGTGAACATGTCACAATGCCGTGTTAAGTAACTGACAAGAATATATAAGCAAGTGTTCAAGGGTTTCATCCACTGATAAACCGCATTGCACCTGCCAGACTGGCCACCAGGGAACCACACAGGCAGCACTATGGATGCTGGGAGTATGCAGTCAGCCAAAAACAGGCAGGAGTGGGGCCATAAAATCCACCCCAGAAGAGGAACAATCTGGGGTCAACTGCAGGGACAAGAGTAGCCAGGTCCTGGTGTCCAGCTCAGAGAGCTCCAAGCCCTGTCTCTACCAGGCCACTCATATATGCCAGCGGGCAGGCTGGGAGACCACATGACTGTGGGGGAGAGGCAGCCAGCTCCCCTTATGGGAAAGGACTCCCTACTGGCCACAGGGCCCTTGCACAAATGGGTATGACTGCAAATGACGGCTGCTGGATGTGCATTTTTGTTCCTCCAGTTTCCTAGTGAAGGGAAGCCATCATGATGGTGTTCTAGGCTCTCTGCTTCCAACCTCCCACCTTGGAGAACGGCCCCAGAGCAGGGGGACACAAGCCCAGGGCCTGCAGGCATGAAATCCACAGTCGTTGCTGTCCAGAATGATCCTTCTCAAAGAGGTCACATATTTTTTTAAAAAATTAAGCCTCCAGCTAGAAATGTATTAAACAGAAGATGGTGGCGAACCACTGCTACGGGTCTTTGAATGATTTTTTAATGAGTGGGTGTCTCTCTGCGCCATCATCTCAGCGAATCTGCTCACGCTATGTTACAGGTGAGGAAAGGAGCCAACTCACCAGGTTCTCACGGCTGGTAAGTGGCAGAGAGGGGATACAGAGTCAACACTCATTCTCAAGTCAGAATTCTTCTACTACTCAGCCTCTGATGGTGGAGTCTGGGGATCTTTCATTCCAGTGAGATTTTCTTTTAGAAAAAGGAATTGTCCTTCCAGATGCAGGAAAAAAAAAAAAAAAAAAAAAAAAAAAAAAAAAAAAAAAAAAAAAAAAAAAAAAAAAAAAAAAAAAATATATATATATATATATATATATATATACACACATATATATACATCTCCTTAACTTTGCATCACCTCTGAAAGTAAATTTAAAGTGAACTTATCCCATGAGGCCGTATGACTTTAAAACAAAAACACAAGTTAATAAAATAAATCAATGTGTTCCCGAAAAAAGCAACATCACCCGATTTAACCTCTGCCCTTAGTTTGGTGACTACTTTGTCCAGCCTGATGAGCTCAATTACCTGCCATCAGTTACAGAGCAGAACAGCATGGCCCAGACATGCCCAGATATTTTCTATCAAAGCTTGAGAGTCTGTCTTTAGTCACCTGACACTTAGTTCTTTCAGGCTGTTACAACAGGACACTATAGATTGGGTGGCTTCTAAACAACAGACATTTATTTCTCCAAGTTCTTGAGGCTGGAAGTCCAAGGCACTGGCAGATTCAGTGTCTGGTGAGAGCCCACTTCCCATCTTCTTGCTGTGTCCTCACATGGTGGAAGGGGCAAGGAGCTCTCTGGGATCTCTTTATAAGGGCACTAATCCCATCAATGGGGCTCCACCCTCATGACCTAATCACCTCCCAAAGGCCCAAACTCCTGACACCATCACATTGGGGGTTAGGTTTCAACATATGAATTTTGGGGGGACACAAACATTCAGTCCATAGCGCACACACATGCACAGCCTCCAGTGACCCATAGTTATAAGTGAATGTGCGTGGGGCAGGATGATTCTGCAAAAGGCATGGAAATGGGCCATGGAAATCTGAATGTGTCCAAATCAATAAGCATTATCAGATCCCCAGGGTCTGCACAGCATTATTTCCTTTTCATTACAAAGTGAATGAAGAAGGAGAACCTGGCCTTACTCCCTTACACAAAGAAAGTAACAACGAAGGAGCAGTGGGAATGGCATCCTGATATTTTTCTTCAACACCCATCCCATTTCCTCCTTCTGTCTTAACGCCTCTTTCCCCCTCCATCGCTTCTCTGACTTCCGATTAGGCTGGGGTGGGCCCCCAAACGCCCGTTCCACACCACAGGAACCTAACAGCCACGGGTGGCAAAAGCATCTAGCAAGTCAGGGTGTCAGAGCGCCCTGCCAGCAGCTGGGTCTGATGGCAGTTCCACGGGCTGTACTGCTGTTTCATAACACTTATCGCACTCTAATTAATTTCAAAACGTCTCGACCTCCTCCTCTGCCTCCACCTACTAGGCAAAGAGGGGACAACCCTTGAGTGGTTTCCCAGTCCCAATTAAGGCTTCATAGCAGAGGCGAGGGCTGCAGCAAGGAGAGCACTGCTCCCAGGCAGGGGCCCCTGGAGATCGCACCCAGAAAACCTTGGAGACCCCCCAGCGAGGCTCCAGCCAGCTCCCTCCTATGCCCTGGCTGGGTGTCACCCACACCTTTCACGCGTGGGTCTGCTGCAAGCGTGGCTGCCCCGTTCACAGCTGTCCCACGCTATCTAGAGCAGAGGACACAGTGTTTACCAGTGCGCTCCGCTTGTGCTGAAGGTAGGAATGCACCCCTGAGGTGTCCCCTGGCAGCGCACAGCTCTCTGCAGAGCTGGCCTCTGCTTGCAAAGAGCTGCCTGCGACGTAGATGGTCAACCTGAGACCAGTGAATGTGAGGGCTCAAGATAAAAACTCGGGAAAGAGGTGGTGGAGATGAAAGGGAAGGGATAAATAGCATGAGCAGGTACACACGCTGCAGGAACTACCACAAAAGGGAAGCGTGGGAAATCACTCCATTAATTCACATCATATGGACGACCTCTATTAAAAAATCTACTCGGGGGACTTCCCTGGTGGCACAGTGGTTAAGAATCCGCCTGCCAATGCAGGGACAAGGGTTCAAGCTCTGGTCCGGGAAGATCCCACATGCCGCGGAGCAACTAAGCCCGTGCGCCACAACTACTGAGCCTGCGCTCTAGAGCCTGCGAGCCACAACTACTGAAGCCCATGCGCCTAGAGCCCGTGCTCCACAACAAGATAAGCCACTGCCATGAGAAGCCCGCGCACCGCAACAAAGAGTAGCCCCCACTGGCCGCAACTAGAGACATCCCGCGCACAGCAATGAAGACCCAACGCAACCAAAAATAAATAAATAAATACATAAATTTATTTTTAAAAAATCTCCTCTGACACCTGCACCATACAGAATCACTGCCGACTGCTGTGGTCTGATAAGTCGAGTCCACACTTCATTTGGGGCTTCGTAGGACACTCTAAAAATAAAGTCATTTTCTCATAGAATACTCATCCAGGGCATATGGAAGAATCACCATCACATAAAGGATTGGGGTACCCACTCTGTGATTTGGGGGAGTTTGGGAGGCCTCTATCCTCAGGAAAAAAATCTGCACCCTTTAAAGAGTTATTAACATCATTAACTTGACCTCTCACTTGCAAGTCTCTGAAGCATCCTACTAAGCTGTTATCCGTCACTTTCATCTTAGGGTGAATGATGCAGTGGGAATGAGTGTGGGTGACATCTGGGAAGGGAGGGGAGCTTGGGAAAGGTTTCTTGAGACCCTAGGAGGGGGTGTTTCCCAGGCTTGTGCTGACCAACAGAGACCCTGAAATGCCCAGGTTATTAACACAAGAATGCAGGGGCCAGGGGCCCAATAAGCTTTGCTTATTACTGAATAAGCATCTATGAATAGATATTTTTACACTTCTATTTCAGATAATACTGACATTTGCTGACTCCTGCCAAGGGTCTGTGTTGGACAGAGCATTCTGCTGTCAAGACAAACAGAAAAATCCCCATCCCATTGACTCGTGAGAGCTCTTTTGAGCCTGACGCCACTTTCTGAGGAGAGGAATCCCTGGTAGGACCCATCAGAAATGATTCCAAAAAACAAAAAGAAATGATTCCAGTTCACTGGCTCCTTCCGTCTGGGATACGTGTCATTGCAGTGGTGAGCTGAGGTTTGCTGCAAGCCCCTGAATGATGAGAAAAGGACTCAAATATTGACTCGGGGTCAATCCAATAAAATCAAATCCAAATAAATAAAAAGGGCACAAATCAACCAAAGCTCTCTCTGCCACAGGGCAACTCCCAGGTCCATGCCAGTTGGTCGAGAACAGTCTGTGAAATAAGCCATCATATTATTAACCTTGTGAATTGATCAATAAGGTCACTCAAGGTTAAGCAGGAGAGGCTGGCAGCAGAGGGCGGGGAGATCACTGGAGGTAATCCATGTGTAAATCAAGATCTTCAATATAAAAGAGGGAGCTTGTTCATTAAAGGGACCTTGTGGAGAAACCTATTTTTCAAGTGAAAAATTAGCTCCTAACTTCTCCTTTTGCACTGGTTTAAATTTTTATGCACTGTACTTTCTAAAAGTAAAGCCCCTGTAACTGTAAGTCTCTGACCCACTAGCTGTTACATGAAGACTAGACCATGAGACCCCAACCTCTACTGCTCTGCTAACTCACTGCCTTCCTAGGAAATCCTGAAACAGAGCTGGGGGCATCTGGGGTGGGCCACAAAGTATGATTGTACTTGGCAGATGGCTGTATTAGTCAGCATTCTACAGAGAAGCAGAAGCAATAGAACCAGAGAAACAGAATCAATAAATAGACTTAATATAGGGAATTGGCACACACAATTACAGAGGCAGACAAGTTGCAAGATCTGCAGTGTGAATAGGCAAGTGGAGACCGAGAAGAGCCGATGGTGTAGTTCCAGTCTGAACGCCAACAGACTCAAGACCCAGGAAGAGCTGCTATTTCAATTCAAATTCAAAGGCAGGAAAAAGCCAATGTCCTAGTTCAAAGGCCATCAGAATTATATATCACCAATTATATGATCTAACAACTGAATATTGTAAATACACTTGTCTTACCTCTCAATAAAACGGTACTTTTCTATTTTTTTTTTTAAAAAGGAATTCCCTCTGATTTAGAGGAGGGTCAGCCTTTTTGCTCTATTCAGGCCTTCAACTGATTGGATGAGGCCCACCCACACTAGGTAGGGCAATCTGCTTTATTCAGTCTACTGATTCAAATATTAATCTCATCCGAAAACACTCTCACAGACACACTCAAGGGTAACATTTGACCAAATGTCTGGGCACCCCAGATCCCAGTCAAGTTGACACATAAAATTAACCATCACAATAGAAATGGCTGTTTTCTACAAGGGGGAATCCAGAGGCAGGTGTCAGGGGTCCACGCAAAGCTGAGGATCCCAGAGTGAACTTGGTCAACATAAAGAAACCAGACTTCAGGGCTGGAACACAGCCATGGGACTCCAGGGTGTGGAAAGTGTCTTAGCATCAGGCCCTCTGTCCAGAGGCCCACAAGGACACCAGGAGGACCCTCCTGGGGTTGGATGGGTGGGATGGGGAGGGTGGGAGGCAGGGAGACGCAGGAGGGAGGAGATATGGGAACATATGTATATGTATAGTTGATTCACTTTGTTATAAAGCAGAAACTAACACCATTGTAAAGCAATTATACTCCAATAAAGATGTTAAAAAAAAAAAAAAATGAACTTTGTTCTATCATGAACAGTGCCATTACAAGAGAAGTGACATACCCATATTGCTGTCAGGTGTTAAACCTAGCTAATCTGCAGGGGGAAAAAATGACATCTTGGAATTTTGAACAATGTTCTTGTCAAAGATCCAACCTTCCCTGGTCTGTGACCCTGTTGGGACTCATGAGAATCTGAGACGATGTTAACACCCGCTGTTCGCAGATAAAGAAACTGAACTGGAGAGAGTTTGGGGTGCTGTGGCCGAAGCTGCACAATCGGCCATCACAGCCTGAGCCCCTGCCTTCCCTCCCAGGACCCCGTGGTGCTCCCAGCCCTGCCAACCACTGCCCTGACCTCCCCCAGCTTACACGGCTCTGTGTGACTGGGCCTCCCCGTCCTCCACCGAGTCAGAGGTGGATGGTGGCCACCACATGTGGGTGGCTGAGCCCCTCCGCCAAACCTGGGGGGTTCACCGCCACTGGCCTTTCTGGACGTCATCCACTGGCTTCACCACAGTCACGCTGCCTGTCTCTATGCAGAAACAGGAGCGCAGGGGCTCCAGAACCAGCACAGGGTCCTCAAGAGGCCCTCCATCCTCCAGGAGCCGCCACCAGGCCAAGCAGACTCAGGCCCCATCAATGTTTCAGCTCCAGGGGAACAGGCAAGGCGGCCATGACCCTCAGCCTCAGCACCCAGCCCTCCCCTCGCCTCCGTCTCCCTTACTCAACTCACTGCAATAATCTGCTTTAGCCATATCTGCTAAAAATACATCTCGCTTCTCTGTGACACTTACTAATACAGTCTATTTCAGGCCTGTTTGCGTTCTTATGTACAAATGCCCGTATGGGTAGCAGTGAGTATGTTCAGAACGTCAGAGCATTTCCTTCAGGAAAGCTCCTCTAGGCTCTGCTCAGCACATACATCTGAAAAGCAAATCTTTCTGCACTGGATGAAAACTGGATATAAAACCTTCCCACGCTGGATGGGCACTGGGGATATAAAAGAAAAAGGCTGGGGTCAGAGAAGAAAGGAAGAGGCCAAGAAGGAAACAGCTGTGCACGCCGTGAAGTCCACAATTCCTTCTGCTCACACCTGCTCCTCCCTCAGGGCACACACCCAGCCCCCAGAGTCATGGTCACCCCAAAAGCAGCTGCAGAATCGCCTCTCCATTGAAGCCACAGGACACATGCTAGAAACCGGGAGAACATCTAAAAAAATGGCACAGACCAGGCTGAACTCCACAAGCCATCCCCAGGAAGCTGTTTGCCATGGCTGAGGCCCAGGGAAGTTATCATTTCCACTGCACAGCGGTCCCCTTGTATGAGCTCATCCTCCCCTGAGCGACGACCCTGCTGGCTTCCCTCGGCCGTCTTGCAAGGCGCCCTGACTTTCCCGGCGTTTCCTAGAACTTTGGCTCTCTCCGCTGATACATGGGGGATAATGACAGCTCTCCGTCTCTGATCTTTGCCTCCCTGGAGGGAAGGAGGGAGAAGTCTTGTATGACCAGTTTTCAAAGGTCTTACTGCGTGCTTCCTTTTTCTTGTTTCGTCCCAGATCTTACTTTCTCCTAACATATTGAATTCATCTTCCTTTATTCGGAGGTGAAACACCAAGGCAAACAGTGACTGGGTGTCACTGGCTGCAGAGCAGGTACTCAAGCAAAAGAGAGAAGAACCCCAGGGCTGGGGCCAGAACAGGGAGGAGGATGCCTGCGCGGAGCCGGAGCTCAGGACCCAGCTGGTGCCATATTCATGTCTTTCCGATTGCAAAGCTCCTGGGTGACAGACACGTAGATAAGCACAGAGTGAAGCATTTAGAACACCAACTCCACCCTGCCCTTTTCAGCTCCCAGGACCTTGGCTGGGTGCACCGACCTGAACTTGGAGCCACTGTTCCCCAGTTAAGAAATCAGATCCTTAAAAAAAAAATAAAACATTTTAAAACAAAAGCGTAAGACCAAATGATGGCCTCTCAACCAACAGAGACTGGAGTCTCCCAAAGTCTGGAATTCGGGGATTTGCCAGCGCCACACACACATGAAACGGCCGGACAGAGATGCTTAATGGTAGGAAGGAGGAAGCTAATCCAGCCAGAAATTATCAGAATGAAGGATTACAAAAAAAGCTAAAGGTACTTCTCTGACTGTATTATCTCTCGAACACTTAGCTAGCACTGTAATCCGGTCAGGAAAATGGTTATTAACAACCCTGACATAGGAGATTCTAATGTCTGAAAATTTCATGCACTCCAGCAACAAGAGAATCTTATTTATCTAGGCTTGATTCCACCCTCAGTAATGGAAAACATTGGGATGAACGAAGAACCCTCCAGCACCAATACGGCACCCCATCGGTGAGTTCAGATGACCAAAATTAGTCTTATCTCCTTGCAGTCTATCTTCAGGTGCTGCCGCTGAATCCAATTACATCCATGTAACAAAAGACCGTCACAATCACAAGCTACTTATCAGGCATGCCCCGTGGGCTTGTCTTCGAAGCCAGCACAGATGCCAATGTGTGTGTAATATACACACGAATATGGAAAAAAGCCACCAACACTGAAGTTTCCCAGACCTCATCCCTTTTTATTTTCTCTGCTAGTCCTCTGAATAGCTCATCTTGAAAACTGTAGCTGCCAAGACAGAAGAATTCACTGCTTGAGAAGGAAAAAAAAAAATTCCATCATTCCAACTTTCTTTCCTCGAGCCTGAGGAGGATAGTGATCATGACTGGTGAGATTTCTTCAGCGAGAAGTTTATTTCTCCAGTTTAGTTACCACGTGGTACAAAGGAAGTGGGAATGCAGGTGAGATGACCTCAAGGCCCTCACAAGTGGTCCCCACACATCCACCCAGCTCTGCATGTGAACTGCAAGAAATGCCTTTTGGGCTTCCCTGCTGGCGCAGTGGTTGAGAGTCCGCCTGCTGATGCAGGGGACCCGGGCTCGTGCCCCGGTCCGGGAAGATCCCACATGCCGCGGAGCGGCTGGGCCCGTGAGCCATGTCTGCTGAGCCTGCGCGTCTGGAGCCTGTGCTCCGCATCAGAAGAGGTCACAACAGTGAGAGGCCCGCGTACCGCAAAAAAAAAAAGAAATGCCTTTCCCCCTCCCAATGCCCCGTCTGCCCTATCACATCACTGCTGAGTATGTTCTGGGGACCACGGGGGCAGGGGTGGAGACAAGAGGGGAGAGGGAGCAGGAGCAGGCGACCCCAGTTCACTTCCCGCTCTTCAGAGGGATGCTAAAAGCATGAAAGAGGTAATGATTGCTTCTGGAGCTCTTCAGCTATAAGATGCTTTATAAATACCAATAACCACCCCCTCGAGGGAAAACACGTTTCATTACAGCAGAGATAAATGCTGCAGCAGCCTGCAGGAAAGATGGGCTGCATCTCGGAGGGATCTTCTGGCATCCTGAGTGCACCCAGAGTAATCACCAAGTAGAGTGGGTGACCCACACAGTATCCTGCTTTGACTGGAGAATGGTGCACCCCAGATTGCTGGCATCTCATATGTTTATCCATTTTGACGTGTCCATCCGATGCACACTCATTAAGGCCCCCGCTCTGCAGCTGGGCTGCCCGGCAGGAAGCCCGGCTCTGCCCCCACGCCAGTTGTCTGACCTCAGGCAAGTCACTGAATCTCTGTGCAGTGAGGACATGGAGGTCCTCACTCATCACATGGGGATGATAACAGAAGCCACTTCACAAGGTCATTGTGAGGATTCATCCGGTTCACCTGTGTCCAGGGGTCAGACCTCTGTCTGATACACAGGGAGGGCGAGAGAAGGGACCGCTATGGAACTTACCTACCAAATGTAAGGGTCCGTAGTATTTCATTTATTCCTTCACTATTTTAAATTCGATTATTTTAGCATCAAAATCAAGATTAAAAAGGAAGGAGTTAGCAATTAGAAGTGGACCCAGCACTTACCCACGTGTGGGAAACACACAAGTAGAAGATGAGGTCCCTGACTGGGAGCCTCCAGAGCCCCAACAATGAAGGGTATTCAGGTGTTTTAGCTGCCAGGCAGTAGCATAATAAAGGGAGTGGGGAAAGGAGCATTATCCAGACATTGTTTAGAATGGCCAGCTCATAGCAATCATAAAGCAGACAGGCTTTTGGTCCATGTTATTACTGTCTGAAGTTCTGCATTGGCAACACCCTCTCTCAGCGCCTGTGCCCACCCCTTCCCTTTGCCTCGTTACCCCCGTGCATGCCAAAATCTCACCTAAAAGAGAAAGAGCCGCCCACCTGAATCTCCCACCAGGAAGCCCTTAGTCCATCCACCCTGGGAAGTGAGCACTGTCCCTCCACTGCAGGGGACCCGAGGTGCCCTTACCATCAAGCAGAGGGCACACCTGCAGTCGGACAGGCCCAGGTGTGAATCCCTGTCCTGCCGCTTAGCTGAACGGCTCTGAGCAGTGGTTCCCAAAGTGCAGTCCCTGCGGCGGCAGCAGCAGCACCCAGGAAGCCGTCAGAGATGCAACTCCTAATGCTCCATCACAGACCTGCTGAATCAGAAGCTCTGGGGATGGGGCCCAGCAGCCTGGGTTTTAACAAACCATCCGGTGGTTCTGATGCCCGCCCAAGTTTGAGAACCAAGGCTTCGAGAAAGTGACAATTTTTTCTGGGTCACAGTTTCCTCACTCAAGAAAGGGGATTAATAGCACTCACCTCATGAGGCTACAATGTAAGAATTAAATGAGATAGATGATAGATGTCAAGCACTGGCTACAGTGCCCCAAATACGGTAGGCACTCAATACACTCCACTTACTATTATCATTCTCATTATTTTATTATTATCACTATCAAAGTCAGTGGAACAGATTCACAAAACAGCAGTAGCTCAGAAACACCTAGAGTAAAAACGATTGGAATCCATGACAGCCCTGCTTTTCAGAAGTGGTTTAAAGGACAGTCCAAGGACAGAAGCTAAGGGGAGTTGGTAGATACATCCTACCTTGCCCAAGGTCGTCCGAGGGCCCCTAGGATCCCGGGATCACTCATACATACTACCTGTGAACCATGGAGATTCCCACTAACTGACTCCTCAAGCACCTTGAGGGTTGGGAATCCGAGAAAACAAAAGCATTCCCCATTTTATTGTTAAAATAAGGATAATATGAGTTTTGAGGCAATGCCACTGGGGACAGAACTAGAAGTATCTGAGTTCAAATACTGGTATTTAAAATGTATAATGGAACACTAGCAAACAGAATCCAACAGCACATTAAAAGGATCATACACTATGATCAAGTGGGGTTTATCCCAGAAATGCAAGGATTCTTCAATATACACACATCAATCAATGTGATAAACCATATTAACAAAGTGAAGGAGAAAAACCACATGATCATCTCAATAGATGCAGAGAAAGCTTTCAACAAAATTCAACACCCATTTATGATAAAAACCCTGCAGAAAGTAGTCATAGAGGGAACTTTCCTCAACATAATAAAGGCCATATATGACAAACCCAGAGCCAAAACCGTCCTCAATGGTGAAAAACTGAAACCATTTCCACTAAGATCAGGAACAAGACAACGTTGCCCAACAGTGCTCTCACCACTATTATTCAACAAAGTTTTGGAACTTTTAGTCACAGCAAACAGAGAAGAAAAAGAAATAAACGGAATCCAAATAGGAACAGAAGAAGTAAAGCTGTCACTGTTTGCAGATGACATGATACTATACATAGAGAATCCTAAAGATGCTACCAGAAAACTACTAGAGCTAATCAATGAATTTGGTAAAGTAGCAGGATACAAAATTAATGAACAGAAATCTCCTGCATTCCTATACACTAATGGTGAAAAATCTGACAGTGAAATTAAGAAAACTCTCCCATTTACCACTGCAACAAAAAGAATAAAATATCTAGGAATAAACCTACCTAAGGAGACAAAAGACCTGTATGCAGAAAATTATAAGACACTGATGAAAGAAATTAAAGATGATACAAATAGATGGAGAGATATACCATGTTCTTGGATTGGAAGAATCAACATTGTGAAAATGACTCTACTACCCAAAGCAATCT
>RJWK010064681.1:0-12262 GCA_004363435.1 Platanista minor
CCCTGGTGGCGCAGCGGTTGCGAGTCCGCCTGCCAAGCGATGCAGGGGACATGGGTTCGTGCCCCGGTCCGGGAAGATCCCACATGCCGTGGAGCGGCTGGGCCCGTGAGCCGTGGCCGCTGAGCCTGCGCGTCCGGAGCCTGTGCTCCGCAACGGGAGAGGCCACAACAGTGAGAGGCCCGCGTACCAAAAAAAAAAAAAAAAAAGGCAACAGTAAATCAACTAGTCCTGAGAAAGAACAATTTCCCTGGACAAGAAGGAGAGAGCACTGCACGCGAATGCGACGTGGTGCTTAGAGCCCCTGCACACGGGAAATAAGACCCCTGGAGGCGTTCGGGACCCACGCCAAATGCTCCTTTGGTCCTTTTTAATAAAGCATCTGTACATCAAGAAGATAATCTGATAGTTTTTTTCTCTTCTTTTAGCGATTCAATCCAGCTTTTAAAATCCCATTTTACAAAATTCAGGCCAATATATGCGTTGAGAGGGCAGCTTGATGTAAACTGTGAAACTTCTTCAGAATGTCATCGCCAGGCGGGATCAAATCCCTTCCCGGCTGCAGCGAAGGACATTAGTCTTTTACATGGAGTCCTGGTGGCACCACGTGGTCTACGGGCACTGATGGAATAAATCCGAGGGAGACCTACAAGGCAGGTTAGCGGCTAATCCATCCCGTGCTGACCCCCGCCTCCCCCCCCCCCCGACCCCTCAGGCTGCAGCGTGTCTCGGCACCACACCGGGTCACCGGGTCTGCGGTGTGGGTGGGTGTGGGGGGGGGGGGGGCGCGGCACCCTTCGTCCTCACAAGGCTCCTCCGAGGAGAACAGGACCCCCCTCCGGGATCCACCGAGGCCCAGTCCCGTGGGGGCAGAGCTTAAAACTACTTTCTGGGAAGTCTCGCTGTCCCCCTCCGTGAGGCTTTCGGCTTTAGTTTGTTCCCACGGCCGAGGCTGGGTGCTGGTTTCGGACGGCGCTTCGAGGCTGGCTGCCGGGCCCTGCGTGTTTGTTTTGCTCTCTGACCTTGGTGACGCTGGTCTCCATCCCGCTGGAGTATTCCGAACGCAAGATTTCAGCAAGGCGCTGTTTACTCTGGGTCTTCCTGTGAAGTTCGGGCCTGAAGAACAGTAACAAGCAGAGGGGGAAAGGAAACTTTATTACTTTTTTTCTTTTCCATTTGGAAAGAGGCTGATGGCAGCTGGCTCCAAGACTGTAGAACTGACATTTTTGTATTAACAGAAGTACAATGCCTTCAGTGGCGCTTGTTTTGATATTCTATGCACCAGAAGATTAGATACGGCGCTGACAGATTCTCATAACGGTGGCAAAATATCATGGCATTTTTAAAAGTGAGGCTTTGTTCTGTGTTGTTTTCATGGGGAAAAAAAGAGCGAAAACACACTCACGCTCTGATGGCAAAGGAGGTGTATGATACAGCGGCTTGCCAAAAGAAGGGGAAAAATCCGCCTTGAAACTCGGCAACACTCAGCAGTCAGCGCCCGCTAGCAGCTCCTGGGAACGCCCCCCTCGGCTCCCACCTCCCCGCGCAGTTCAAAGCAACTGGCCTCCTCCTGGGGACCCAGCTTGGCGGCCAAACAGTGAGGGCTGGGGTGTCCGCCACAGACACCTCTTCACCCACAGAAGAGACTCTTGTAAAATTATTTCTGACCCCCCAAACCCTAAACCCAGGTGTGCTTGGGCAGACCGGTCAGTGTCCGCACCGGGAATGGACCGCAGCGGCCCCAGGAATGGGAGGGAGGTCCTCACCTGCCCCAACCCGCAGGGAAAATGCCCAAGACTGAAAATCAATGTCAGATGGTGAATCCTGCTAACCGTTTTCAAAAGACAGCAGCCTCATCATTTATTTGATTAGAAAAGCAGAGGGGGAAATTTGTAGAAGTTTAGCCGTACACAGAAAACATGATTATGAAAACTGAAGAGTAAAATAATGTTTCTTAAGACAGGATCTTAACCAAAACAACAGAGTCGTTACCAGAGAATCCATCTTGCTCTGCCTGCAATTCCTTCAACACTGACGTGGCAGTGTCTTGGGTTCTTACAAAAGGCAGATGTTACCCTCCGCTACTTATATTTACAGCATTTCCCTTTGCTGTAAAAATCAGAAGATAAATCAGACTAAAAATAAATATAACAGAACTCCTTTAACGCCCAGGAATTAACAACAGGACTAATACCGTGCTAGTAAATAAGCTGATTAAGAAAGGGACACCATTGTAACTAGGCTAAAGCAACCATATCTCTTTACACTCACGCTGCAGAAGGCAGGGTGCAAGCAACGGTGGGGCTAAATCCGTGTCAGTCATACAACAGTTTCTACCATGACCAAACGGGGAGAAATGCAAAGTCAACCTGTGTTGGGAAAAAGGTTTGAGGCAAGGGGATAGCAGGACCCCGTATTTAAGGGCTAGGCATCTGTGGTAACAAGAGTACGTACAAGGGCAGGGACGGGACTTGGTGAAAGGATGAGAAATACACAGGGAAGGACTCTCTGGGCTCTACGTTACCACATCTGATCTTCACCCCGAGAGGCAGGTATGGCTACCATCTCATTTTACAGACAAGGAAACCAAGACTGGAGGAGGCTAAGTAACCTCCCCAAGACCATCCAGCTCCTAGGAGCAGAAGCCCAGATGCAAACACAGGGCCGATGGGCTCAAAGCCTGAGCTCTTCCCACCAGGCAGCCAGTCCCGGATGGAACAACTGGGCAGGACAGGAAGGTCCAGCGGGGTCGAGGGTGACAAATGACCACGATCTGACGTGGAGGAGGCCTTCGTGGTCTCAAGTGAACGTTTCAGCGGGACAACGCGGGCAGAGGCCAGATGACAGAGTGAGGGGAGAGCTGAAGGGTGAAGGAGGTGCCTGGGCTGGAACCCGGCTCTGTCGCTCATTAGCTGAATGACGTGGTGAACGGGGGACGCGGGCTTCTGCATCTGAAGAATGGGGATGATACCTGGAACGAAGTTCATAGGCTGCGTAAAAATTAAAGAGAGTAAGACATACGGAGTGCTGGCTGGTGCCTGGCATGTGGGCTGCAGACAATCACAGCTAAAAACGGAGCAGCTGAAGCCCAGAGATGCCAAGCGAACCTCCGCCTCCCTGTCCCCCGCCCCAGGCCACACAGGAGCCAGGACTGACCCTGGGGCCTGACGGTGGGGCTGGGGCTCTGGTGACCGCGTCACCCTTCTGTGCACAGCAGCGGTTCTAACCCCCCAGACCCTGCCCGTGTGGACTGTGTGCCCTGGTGTCCGGGGGAGGTCCGTCCACATGTTGGGTCTCACGCGTGGCTGGGAACGGCAAGAGACGGGCCTGCAGCGGAACGCGCTAAACTCGTTCCAAACGGAAGGCTGTCAGTTCCCGTGCTTGCAGTTTATTTTTAGCCAGGTGACAGGACAGCCAGAGTGAACAGGCTCTGACGGGAAGGAACGCTTTCTCTCCCCCCTTGTTTGAAGGCAGGTACTCACATCGTGTATAATTTTAAATGTAACAACTGAGTTTCAAAATATGCAAAATTTCAGTCAAAATATCCGCCCCAGCCTAAGCCTTACCACTTTCACTGACGGCTCCTGCCACTGCTAATGCAAGATAAATAACCAGAATCTTATTTGGGGGACTGGTACACGAACTGCCGGCAGCGCAAGCAGACTGGGGATGCGTCCCACTTGCAGCCGAAGGCGCTGGGCAGCGCGCCTGGGCTCAGACCGCTGGGCCTCCAGACCCCGCACCGAGGACCACACCGAGGCATGCGACACACCGGTGTGTGTACACACACGCCCACACCACTCTCGGCTGCTTCTGAGTCACGTGAGATCTGTCCCTCCCCAGGCAAACTCAGCCAGCCCTGGGGCTGTGGAAGGTAACCTCTGGTGCGTGTGTCATGCCACTGATCAGGAATTTTTATCAAGGGGCTTTGAGTCCACAGCGACTGAGGCAGAGGGTGCTGTTAGAAAAGCGGGGCTCGGAGACGGTCCTGCTTGCCTTGAGGTTATGATCTCAAAATCTCCTAGCTACTTTATGATTTTATTCTAGTCAATGGACTTCCAACTTGGGACCCAAACTCAAACTCTGAGTGGTGGTCCAGACAGCAAACAGGGGTTCCTGCCTTCCAGACCCAGACCTCTTCCTACGGAGGAAGAACCTTGGGGTCAACCCTGCAGGGGTCTCCCCTGCTGTCAGCTGCCACCCCAACGGGACCCCGCCTTTCCCTTGGCCAGCTCGCTGCCTGCTTTCCCTCTGTTCTGAGGCCCAGTGCCGAAAAGGGAAAGTACAGATGGGAAGATGAAACGTTCTAAACCCAAGCCCACGATGGGCTTCCCCTGCCAAGCTGCAGTTCTCCCAGAAACTTGCCAACGTTCTTGCCTTCCCTGCCCTCCAAACACCCAGGCCCCTCTCAAATGGGCGTCCTGAGCATCCACCAGAGTAATCCTGTAGTTACCAAGCAACAGATCAGTTTATCTAACCACAGGGAACTCCCTTGTAGTGAAGGCTGGATAACCACCCCCCTTGGTTACCAGGCTGGATTACCCAGCAGGATAGGCAGATGCCACTTTCACTGCCAATGAGGTGAAATCACAGCCTAATTAGTAAATCAATAGGCCTGCTAGGATGGCCACTGGAGAAGAGAGATCTCAGGACCTTCTCCCAACTTTATCAATAAATTCGTAGACGATCTCATCCTAGGTAAAAAGCCATTCTAACACAGGCTTTTGCTAATGGCATTCTTTTGCAGGACAGAATTTTTCATTTTATCAGAAGATAAAATATGCGTTTTTATGTACTGTCAAGTCTCTCAATATTTTCTTTATGTTTTACGGCTTTAGGATCATGCTTGGAAAAGTCTTCCTCACCCTAGCATTTTTAAAATATTCAAGGATACTTTCTATTAGCCTGCTATTGCTTTAATCTATCTAGATTTTGTTTTGGCTTATGGTAGGATGTGGCGAATTTAACTATTTCTTCCCAAGAGTTATCCAGTTATCCGAGACACTCATTGAACAAGAAATCTTTTCCCCAAGGTCTTGAAATGTACCCCTAGTACATTCCTTCAGACTTTTAGAACACTTCCTGCAGGCCATGTTTAAAGAGTAGATGATGATGATGATGATGACGACAATGGTGGCCCACGTTAGTGGGGTCCACCACACACATTAACCTATAAGCAAAAAACAAGGACAGGGGTTGTTAACGGATTTAAATATAAAGCACGTCAAATCATAGCCACTGACACTGGCTCTGTGACTTTAATAATAACTGTATTATTAGCACGTGCATGACACCCACTTACGTCAGGTGCTGTTGTAAGCACTTGAGAGGCATCTAACTCGTTTACTTCAACAATCCTGTGAAAGAGGCACCACAGGCACGGCAACCGAGGTGCAGGGAGGTTAAACAGCACGTCCAGGGAGGAGATGGGATCGGGGCCCAGGACTTTCCGACTCCGCGATGTACACACTTAACCACTGTGCTGTAAGTTTTTACCACAATTAAGGAGCAAGTTCCTCACACGAAATATTTCCAGTACAAAAGCAACGTTCACACTATAGCAGATCTCGAAGACTTTTGGAACCCCTGATAAAAGTGCATCGTAAGAGTAACAGCTGGATAACAAGTGAAAAAAGCAGTTTAAAAAATCATGATTTGCTCAGTCTCATTATAGATCCTACATGTATACCTGCAGAGAAAGTATGAGCCACAAAATATGTGAATTAAGATTAACTTGGATTGTGGGCTTTTTACTGGATGATTTTTAAGCTTTTCTCTATTTCCCGAATTTTTACAATAAACACATTATTATTTTTGTAATCAGGAAAAACAGTATACTCACTTTAGGGGAAAAAAAAAAATCAAGTGATACAATTTTACCCTGGGCTGAAATATCAAAGTATTTTAATTTTTACTTATCAAAAACTTCTTTGCCTCTGGCTTTCAGTTTGTTTGATTTTGTGAGGGATTTTCCTCTTCTGGTATAATTAAAACAGACAAGACAGAAGACCAGTAAAGTGTATTTCTTTCCCTAATCTGAAAAATTCTGCTTGTAAGCAAATGACCCGGGGCCACATTGAGGCCCCAAGGACCCTGCAGCAGAAGCAAGCCCCCAGACTGGAAGAAAAGCCTGGGTTCTGAGTGATCGTGGAAGGAGACAGTGAAGGCTTCAGAGGCTTGAGGCTTGACTCCAAGTTTCTACCCCTCCTGCCTCGCCCTTACGGATAAAGCAAAGGCACAGAATCTGAGGGGGTTTAGGGGGCTCTCAGATGGCAGTGAGAGTGACCAACAACTCCAGGGAGAAGGTGACGAGCAGGCCCCCTGGGGCAACAAAGAAGTTCAGGTGCAGAACCCGCCAGTGTGGGCCGATAATTTAGCCTACCTGAAGGGAAACAAGCTATCAGACCTTCTACGGCCATCGAAGAAAAAGGAAGTGCATCAGGGCTCTTTAACCTCTGGACTCTGTTTCAGCAGAGACGCACGCTGACGGGCTGCCCATTTCAGGGATGCCTTCTTTGCGATTTCTTAGGACCACAGCGACTCCAGCGTTTGTAAAACTCCCAGGGCCCCAGAAGACACTCCATTCCAGGGGAGCCCTGCTGAGGCAGTGGACACCATTCCAGAAAATTCCTGAGTGGCTCTGTGGACGCAGAGATGGAGAAAAAGTGGGTCTCTGCCTCACACCTAACAGCCAGACCCAGTGAAGAGCTGGTGGCAGGCGGATGCCAGGCCGCGCAGGTCACAGGCGACCAGGGTGTAGATGCCATGACCGACCTGCTGCCCGGAAAGGCGCCCACAACAGGAAGGGGGACAGAGACAAGGCTTAGAGGTGGCCGAGGTCTGAAAGCGACGCCCTGAGTCAGAATCCCAGAAGTGCATGGAGCTCTGGCATTACCTGTCCAAGTGCCAGAGACCTTTACGGACGTTCTGTCAGGACCCAGGCCTGGACGTCACACAGCAGGTGGCGGTGTTGGGGAAGAGGCGCGGCAGCAGGACTCTGATGGCGCTGGTTGGAATCCCAGCCCGGCCCTCACCTAGCTGACGACCCTGCAGAGTCAGTAGCTTCCTCTAAGCTGAGATTCCTCACACGTCAGAAAGGGCCTCCACGTGGATGCAGGGGTAGCGTGAAGGTAAAACGAAGGGTACTTTATAAAATCTAATTCTCTGTGAAAATGTTAAGATGGAGAAATACAGGGTGCACATGGAAACAATTAAGTGTTTCTGTAACTGGCATGACTGGATCCTACAAACACTGAGATTGATAAGCTTGGGCAGAATCCCAGCTCCAAACCCTCTGGGCTTGCCCTGCTTGACACCATTATCGATGACTGGAATGACACTATGAGGCATATTTATCACATCTGCAGAGGAGACGAAGCCTGCAGGGACAGCTAGCACACTGGACGGCAGAGCACCCCAACGGGCCAGAAGGATGGGCTCGGCTAAAAGGTGACCCTGAACCGGGGCCCGTGCTCTTGCGTCAGAGAAGGCGGGTGGTTTGGCTCGTCACGTGTGCACACAGGCAGGGCCTCAGCTGCTTGAGCCACAGGCTGACCCGATGCCGAGGGTGGGAGAAGCCGTACAGTATCGAGCCAGGAGGCCAGGGTGCGAGTCCCGGCCCAGCCCCGGGAGAGGGACAGCACATGAGGACATGGAGGATCAGGGGAAGAAACCCACAGCTCTGACGGGAGCCCAGCCGGTGCTGAGCCCCACGTGGGCGGCAGCCGTGGTCTCTGCTGTCACCACTGGCTGCAGTGAAAGACGCGACTGCCCTCCTCTCTGGGCCGGCCGGTCTCTACTGTGTGCTTGGGTAGCTGGACGAGCCAGATTCTGACAAGAACCTGGGCGGAGAGAAAAGCCACCCAGACGACGGGCTGGGACGTGGGGCAGCTGGGGGCGCCGGGGCAGAGCTGGCCCTCGGAGGGGAGGATCCCGGCACCGTCCTGCAGAGGCTGTGGAACTTCTGCTCACTCTCAAAAGGATTCAACGAACTAATGAATCAAAGCCCGTATCAGAGCACCTGTCCTGAAGGCACCGGGAAAATGTCGACTACAATTATCATTAACAATCCGGAAAGAGGAAAGGCAGAGGAGATGAGCAGCCATCATCAGATACCGGACGCCTTGTCATGTGGAGCCGGGACTGCTCTGATCAATAACAACACCTTGTATAGTTAGGTTTGTAAATCATGCACATTCAGCATTTGAATCCCAGAGACCAAAGGGTGGAAAGTGAAAGTGGTCAATTTGGGCTCATTTCAGGAGCTCTAACTAGTTAGCTCTAACTAACTCCACCCTGGAGGTGGCGAGTCCCCCCTTCCCCACTGCTGGGAGCTCTGAAGCCAAGGTCTTACCACCAAGGAGTAATGTAACCCGATGGCACAAGGTTCCGGTGGGCGGGAGCGTTCAGGGAAGAGTCTATAAAACTTTCACTTTTTTTTTTTTTTTTTTTCTTTTTCTTTTTGGCCACACCGTGAGGCTTGTGGGATCTTAGTTCCCCGATCAGGGACTGAACCTGGACCCTCGGCAGTGAGAGCGCCAAGTCCTAACCACTGGACCGCCAGGGAATTCCCGTGAAGCTTCCACTTTTTATTCACAGACTCAGAGAGAAGCAGGTAGAGGAATCAGCATTTACCGGACGACGACTCTAAGTAAGCCCCGGCCGGTGCCACGTGCTGCGTGTCCATCACCCCTCCCCACACCCCACACGACCTGACAGGCCCCGCGGCCGGATCCACATCTTGCCCACAGTTGTCTGTTCTCAGAGATCTGCCCCATGAACAGAAAGCTGCTCCCACCCGCTCCAGGGTCTGCCATTCTGATGGCTTCAAATCAAATCCTTCCATACACGCACAAAAATGTCTTCTGCTTTAAGTCCACTTCTCCCATTACACAAAGAATGATCTGTTCACGGGCAAAAAACACCCTTAACAGAATCCATCTACTTGTTACTTAGCCTAATACTAATCGTAGAAACCAGAAGCTTCCAAAGGGGTGCATGCAAGGAAGGAGACGAGTGCCAGGAACGTGGGCTCCCGGAGTCTCTCAGACTCAGTGCCACATGACCGGGCATATCCACTTTCTCACCAGTTACTGGGAACTCGGCCGTGGTCGAAGGGACCTGGTGAGGCTCCATGAGACAACACATGTGGATTCAGCACAGCCAGGGGCACACGTACCCCCTCAAGAGACCTGCTGGCAAACAGCCAGATGCCATCACTCCGGGACGTTGGTTCTCTCAAACCACATCCCTCTCCTGGACTATTTATTGGTTAAGACGTCACTCCACATGTCAGCCTGCTGCTGGAACGTCAGGACCAGGATGGAGAGAACATCTGGAAAAGATCTGAAGTCATTTCCTATGGGTCCCAACCAGACGGAAAGGCTCTGTGGCATAAGAGCCAAGAGTATGTGGAGGGGCTGGGGATGCGAAGGAGCCCAAGGAACGTGGGGACAGGCGAGAGGAGGGGAGTAGCCAGCGTGAACTAAGCTGTGCGTAGCAAGCGGAGAGCTGGGGGACCGTCGCGCTCCTTCCTGATTTCTCGAATAGTCTGAACGAGAAGAGCCCGGAGCAAGGACAAGGCAATGCAGAGTCGGGTCTTCTCCTGCTGCACGAGGCCTCGTGGGTCTGGCATCTGCCAACGCGTGCTGGGCCGGGCACATCTTCAGACTCCAGGGCCGGGAAGGCTCCAACGGGAATGTGCCGTCTCCAGCATCCTCCCGGGAGAGGCTGGCGGGGTTCCTGTTCTTTGTCGTCAGCCCGGACTGCCTGCCCGAAAGCATGCCCCGTGGCTGCCGCTGTCTGCAGGTGACCCAGGTGTGGAGGCAGCGCAGGGTCACTGTGAATCCCTCTGATTGCCTCATTAGCCGGGGGTGGGCACGGACCGGTGGCGGGGGTGTTTCACGAGGAGGCTGGTAATTGCACGGTGTCAGGCAGAACGAACAGTGGCAGAAGCAAGGGACAGATGTAGAGCCGTGTGTGCAGGGCTGGCGCCTGGCGGCGGGCAGGGAGCAACCTGGAGCTGCGCCGGGGGCGCTGAGGGCGGAGGGCCGGCCCTCCGAGGAGCCCTGCCCACACAGCTCAACCCAGGGCTGCGGGTGAATGCCAACGGGGGGAACCTCAATAACGGCATCACCCCCAAGTGACGCCTCTGTGCCGGTGTTCTTCACCCAGAAGAGACCCAGCCACCGTCCACAGCACTCGTCCTGCCCCTTGTCCCAGTCTGGACACTTCTTGTCGGTACAGATGTCCCAGAGAGGCAAGCCAGTGTGGGTTTCGAAGTCACCCACCTCATCACCCTTGACACAGAGGCCAGTAGAATATGGTCGGCTACAGTCCATACAGCTCACCCAGGCTCTATGTGAAAATTCTCTCCCTTAACCCGAACTCACCTTTAAAGCACAGGCCCTCCTGTGTTTTCATACGGCTCCCCAGCAGCCTGTGAGAGGAGATTCTGCTCCCCTGCCCCACAGGACACGCACACCTGTCCTGACAGTCACTGCCGGCGCTCTTAGCTGTTTCCCTCTGGTCTTCAGGCTGAGGTCGAGTGAACTGACCCTCCGTGGGCATCTGCCCTGGCCCTGCCCAGGCTGGTGGAGACCCCGATCCCGAACCCACTCATCTCCACGTTCTGTGGGTTCCTCCACTGTGACGTCGGGGAAACAGGGCCCGAGGCTCAGTCGTTCTCGGGGACTATTTCATGCCAAGAGGAAAGCGACCCCATGCTTGTTCTCTCAGGACAGACTAAGGAGGGGACGGGGCGCTCCGAAAGGCAGGATCTGCTGTTGGCTGGGCAACTAAGCGGTCAAGAGGCGTTTACCTGGCCCCTGTTGGAGCAATAACCCCTCTTCTCTCTCTCTCCCTTTATGCTCTCCCTCTCAGAATCACAGAGGACTTTCAGGTTCCGTTCATCTAGTCAAACTGCTCCCTGAGCACCTAACGCGTGCCAGGTAGGTGCTGGGGATGCGACGAGGAAAACCAGATAGGGTTTCTACCCTGAGCTACACGGAGAGGAGGAGAGAGACAGGAAGCACACAGACAAACATCACAGACAGGTAGGTGTAGGGCTACTGTGACGGCGGTGAGCGGGTGGGCTGGGGGGTGGAATGGGGGCATGCGGTGTCCACCCAGGCAGGCGGGCCGGAGAAGACTTCCTCGAAAAAGGGCCGGAGGCCCAAAGACGAAGAGTGGTGAGGAGAGGCCCAGGCCCGCAGCACGCTGGGCAAAGGCCCCGGGAGAAAACGAGAAAGCAGGGGTGCCAGCTGAGGCCGTGGGGAGAGGGAAGAGGGGGGTGTGTCCTGATCATTAAGAGTAAAGAGCATCACGGAAAGGCTGGAAGAAGCAAGGGCACGACGGGCGAGGCAGCACCAGTCAGCGGGACCAGAAGGGCCGCAGGAGACTCAGGAGTGGACTGTTCTAAAATGAAGTTGAGGGGGTTCGTGGGGGCGGGGTGGGGAAGCTGAAGGGGGAGACCAGGGGGCCAGAGGGGTCAGGGGAGGGGTCAGCAGTGCAGGACGCCGCTCCCAGTTCGGGTGCGGACAGGAACCCCCATGTTTCCAAACGGGGCTTTGCCCAGCCTCTGACCTCACGTGTGGCCACTGTCTTCCTACAGAACCATGACTGGCTCAAGGAAATCGAGAGGCTTTTTTCAGTGGGCAAGGGTCCAGGTTTGCTTCAGCTAATTGAGTGATATTAGGGAGGCTGTAAATGCCACATAAAAATTGGCAGGCAAGATGCCCCTAATGATGAGAATATCGCGTTGCAGGGAGATGCAGCTGCAGCACCTTCACGCTCGTCTTGGAGGGGACCAGCTCTGCGTTTTCAAGGTGGTTCCGGATAAGAAAACTTGGAGGTGCGAAAAGGTTGACAGCTAATGACGGGTTCACTCTCTCTGTTCCAGGGATGCTTCGAAGTGTGATGAAGGCCGGCAGGAAGAACCAATGCTCCTGTCTTGGTCACCACCTCCACAAATGCTCCCCCGTGTTCATGTCCCAGACACTGCGTCGAGGCTTTGTACTCGTCACCTGGTTGATCCCCAGACAACGCTGCGAGGCTCCGTGCCACTATTTGAGAGGTGAGGGGACTGAGGAACAGAAACGGTAAGTGATCCAACCCAGATGCCTGTGTGGGTAAAACCCAGACTCTTAATCACTGCATGACACTCCCACAGTCAGCATTTAAGAAACAAGTGGAGGGGGCTTGCCTGGTGGCGCAGTGGTGGAGAGTCCGCCTGCCGATGCAGGGGACGCGGGTTCGTGCCCCGGTC
>RJWK010064682.1:0-12262 GCA_004363435.1 Platanista minor
AAAGACATTTCTCCAAAGAAGATATACAGACTGCCAACAAACACATGAAAGAATGCTCAACATCATTAATCATTAGAGAAATGCAAATCAAAACTACAATGAGATATCATCTCACACCAGTCAGAATGGCCATCAACAAAAAATCTAGAAACAATAAATGCTGGAGAGGCTGTGGAGAAAAGGGAACACTCTTGCACTGTGGGTGGGAACATGTGAATGGGTACAGCCACTGTGGAGAACAGTATGGAGGTTCCTTACAAAACTACAAAGAGAACTACCATATGACCCAGCAATCCCACTCCTGGGCATATACCCTGAGAAAACCATAATTCAAGAAGAGTCATGTACCAAAATGCTCATTGCAGCTCTATTTACAATAGCCAGGAGATGGAAACAACCTAAGTGTCCATCATCGGATGAATGGATAAAGAAGATGTGGCACATATATACAATGGAATATTACTCAGCCATAAAAAGAAACAAAATGGAGTTTTTTGTAGTGAGGTGGATGGACCTAGAGTCTGTCATACAGAGTGAAGTAAGTCAGAAAGAGAAAGACAAATACTGTATGCTAACACATATATATGGAATCTAAGAAAAAAAGAAGTGTCGTGAAGGGCCTGGGTGCAGGACAGGAATAAAGACACAGACCTGCTGGAGAATGGACTTGAGGATATGGGGAGGGGGAGGGGTAAGCTGTGATAAAGTGAGAGAGTGGCATGGACATATGTACACTACCAAACGTAAAATAGATAGCTAGTGGGAAGCAGCCGCATAGCGCAGGGAGATCAGCTCAGTGCTTTGTGATCACCTGGATGGGTGGGATGGGAAGGGTGGGAGGAGATATGGGAACATATGTATATGTATAATTGATTCACTTTGTTATAAAGCAGAAACTAACACCATTGTAAAGCAATTATACTCCAATAAAGATGCTAAAAAAAAAAAATTTTGTTGGGACTTCCCTGGTGATACAGTGGTTAAGACTCCACTTTCTCAATGCAGGGGGCCTGGGTTGGATTCCTGGTCAGGGAGCTCGATCCCTCATGCCATAACTAAGAGCCTGCATGCCGCAACTAAAAGATCCCGCACGCGGCAACAAGGATCCCGGGTGCCGCAACGAAAGACCCGGTGCAGTCAAATAAATAAATAAATATTAAAAAAAAGTTTTTTTGTTGTTGTTGTTCTCTTTCCTTTGGCAAAGTTAAAATGCTCAAATGAGGAGCAAATCCCTGTCCTTCACCTTTCTGGTTCCACCTGTACACTGGCATCTTCATTTAGGCATTAGCATTTAAGCAGAGAGAACGACGCAAGAGATTGAAAGAGACAGAAAAACCTCTTTCACATAGGGCACACAGTGGAAAAAGAAGGCAAGTGTGTTCTCTAAATATCTATTAATTACATATATACATAAACACAAAATGTATAAGATTTAATTTTTGCTTCCCTTAGACTAACCCTGAAATGCAAAGAAATGAAATTATTCAAATTTCAATGAAGTCCCCCAGTATTTTCCTTGCTAATCAGCACATAGAGAGGCCATATATATTCACATAGAAATTTTCACATAGAAAAAAAAGATGTAATGAAACACATTAAATTACCTCATTTAATGAAACTACTTGGATGAAGTTTCCAAAAATAATCATTCAAACTCAAGATTTTTCTTTTCTGAAGATGATGTCCTCTACTACTTGGTTTAATCATTTTCAGGTTAAATGGATGGATGGACAAATGGAAAATAACATAATACCAACTTGAACATCAAAACCTGATTAAACTATATGAAAAAACCTTCTACATGTAATGCACATTAAATTCACGAGGATTGGAATGAGGTAAAGGAAATATTTCAATTACGAGCATGGGATTTCATTCTATATTTGAGGCTCTTCTTGTAAGCCTCATTCTGTTTGTTCAGACAAAAGGGCTTTCCCACATCTTTATCAAACCCAAATGTCTAGAAACAGGAATGCAGGCTTTCATAGCTCAGGAGGATTTAAAAAGAAAACTAGGTGATGTCATGAAGAGGAACCATACTGGAAGATGAAAAATAGGAGAATAACACCAAAATAGACCTTCTTCCAATGTTTGATCTGGACGCAGATAAAACTGGCCCCCTCTCCTCTCCTTTGGTGCGATTGTGTCACCTGCTGTTTGTGATCCGGGCTGTATTCCTCCTCCCAGCTCTCCTCTCCTTTGGTGCGATTGTGTCACCTGCTGTTTGTGGTCCAGGCTGTATTCCTCCTCCCAGCTCTCTCCCACTTGCCATCCCAAGTTCCCTGCCCATGATTCTCTTCCATTTCTACCCTCCTGGTCACCATTCTGATTTTGATTCTTACCATTACAACTTTGATGCATTATCCTAAGTAAGAAAAGAATTTTTCCTTACCAACTCTCTCAAATACTTCTCTCGTATTGTACTCTGGTCTGACAGACCAGAATACACCTGACAAAATCATCACAAAGTGATGTAGGAGATGCAGATACTTCACCTCTCCCACCACAGCAAGGGAAGCAAAAGCTGCAAGGGGGCCCTCTCCACTGTCAGCCAACTGTAAAGAAATATCCAGCACACCAGATTGCTAGGTCAAAATTTCATGACACTCAATTCCATCAGTATGGGGACATCTAAATCACCTGTGACATAACCACATTTATGCATCATGTAAAATACTGAAGTGGATCTATGTATGAAAGTGGATAAACCTCCAAGACATACTATGGAGTGAAAAAAGACGTTTCAGAATGATAGCATTTACTACAATGTAACTTTCATGAGGGCAAAGATCTTTGTTTTATTTAGAGTTCAGTTGCCAGCACCTAGAACAGTTCCAGGACAGAGTACGCACTTAACATCTGTTGAATATTGAATGAATGAATTTAAGGAGGAATATACAAATATATTCAAATTAAATAATGCTATACATTTTTTATGGATTTATTATAGAAAAATATGGATTTATATATTAAATAAATATATAAATACCATCTATATTATATTATTTATATATTTTGAATTATGTTATTTATATATAAATAAACATATATACATATGTGTGAGTATATATGTATGTATTTAAAGAAAAATTAAAGTAAACATACATATAGTTTTAACTGGGGAGGTGGGGATTGGGAGATTGGTGTGAGCTGTCAAAGGAAACAGTGTTATTTGTAAGGTTTTAATTTTTTTTTTTTTTTTTTTCGGTACATGGGCCTCTCACTGTTGTGGTCTCTCCCATTGCGCAGCACAGGCTCCAGACGCGCAGGCTCAGCGGCCATGGCTCACGGGCCCAGCCGCTCCACGGCATGTGGGATCTTCCCGGACCGGGGCACGAACCCGTCTCCCCTGCATTGGCAGGCGGACTCTCAACCACTGTGCCACCAGGGAAGCCCAAGGTTTTAATTTTTTAAAAGGAAAAAATGTATGAGTATTACTTGTAAAATTAAAAGTTTTATGGCATCATTCTTGCTAAGCCATGTGGATGTGTGGCCACACACGACATAGAATAATCTTACAAAATCCTTCTACAGTCTGCACGCAACAAATGTCGGGTTTGTCTTGATAATAAACTCTCCAGATTTCAGCATCAGTTACCAGGAGACCAGCTGACTGTGGCTGGTTCGCCGACCCCTTTCCCACTCTTCCCTGACCTCTGTAACCCCAGAAATTAACTTCAGTGAAATAACAGCTGTATCTCATGTGGAGTGAGCCCTGAGAGGACAGCAAGGTCAGAGCAGCAACATTTCCAAGCAGCACACTTCATTCTCCATGCTCCCTCCCTGTACCCTGTCCTGTTCCCTTTGGCCTGCTCTCCAGGCTTCTAGAAAACAGGCCTCCATCACTGTGGTACCCCACTCACATGTGTCATTTCCTCAGAGTACCTGTGTTTATCTTAGCTAAGTAAAGAGTTGACCAAATGAAATGCACTGAAGTAGAATAATGGGTGTCTCTAGCTTAACCTTTTAAAGGTTGTTACTTCATTTGGCCACATGAAACTGGAACTGAGGCAATTTCAAGCTTAGGGGAGAAGGTTTGTTGGGCAGAGCATCCCTAACCCCCACCAGAGGCCTTTACTGTTAGGGATCAGGAAAGGATGCAAAGGAGAGAGTCATGTTGAGAATCCAGGTGTGGCAGGGCATCTTCCACCTTAACCCTTGGCAGATCGGTGCGGGCCAGTGAAGGACACGGACTGAAGAGAGTTCCTCCCCCTGGATGCGTTAGACACCATCTGTTGCACCATCACTCGCCTGCACTTGGTGAAAAATGGGGTTTTAAACCCCAGGGTCAATCTTCTGTCAAACAAAACTATTTCACAAAAATGGTACTTTGAATACCAAAGCAATGAGTCCGAGGATGATGAAGTTCTATGGGTTCTGTTTGCTAATGGCAAGAAGCGATTTTTCACACAGCATATGGAATTACAATGGAAGGGGTAATGAGCAATGACGTTATGAAATGAATATGATAACCAATTAAGTTTTTACTTCTGCTTAAATTTTTTAAAAAAAGAGCCTATCTATTGTATATCCCAGCTAACATAATCCATTTAACAGCCCTTGATGAGTTCGGAGAGCACAATAGTCTGTCTCCCTGGAGGACACTATCAAAAAGCCATCTTGGGCTGTGGTGAGAAAAATCAACAAAAAAAACCCCACATTAGGCAGAACATCACTTTTCCATTATCTCATAGATACACAATGCCATTCTGATCCTGCTTGTGTTTACAGAATAAAGTGGGTCAAAGGAATTCATTGAGATCATAAAGGGCAAGAGAAATGCTAGAGGATAGAAACCCAGTAGCTGCTAGACTTAATGGAATGGAAAAAAATGGAAATTTAACCTATGAGTCAGTAAATCAACCATTTAGATAGCTCTGGACCAGCAAGTATGACAGGACATTAATTTAGTACAGACTAAGAGGACTAGAACAGGATATACTAGAAAAGCTCAAAAGATGAGAGTCAGTGTGTGTGCATGTGTGCAGTGTGTACGTGTGCTGTGTGTTATGTGTGAATGTCTGTTGTGTGCCTGTATGAAAGTATGTGTACACATGTATATTTGTACAGCTGGGATTGATGGAAGTGATTTAGAGTCACTGTGCATTATCTGAGTTAAGTGATGAGCATTGCAGACTAATGGTTAAAAAAACCTCAATTTCTCTTTCTCATGTCATTACCAGTGAATTGTAAAATACTGAGGTTACATATCTCACTGAGAGTTTTACTGTAATATAGGAGGATGATTAAGCAACACAGGGCTTGAACTATGAAGTTCTATACTATAGTCCTGTAAAAAGAATACGCCAGGCGTTACCTTGTGATCACTAATATAAATTTCTACTGAAAGAAAAAGATAGCATGAATACATTCAAAGCCCAGGTGGTGTTCACACCTCAATTAGACCACTGTTTGGTAATGAGGCCTGAAGGGTGAGCCAGTGACTACATGGCACTTCTTGGAAGAACCACTGTCTGAACCCATTAAACCCTTGTGGGTAAAGTCACTCACATGCTGCAAAATGTCACTCAAACCATCCACATGGTAAGTGTTGAGCTTCTAGAGAAATTAAACTACTAAACAGAGATCTGTAAACACATCTCAGTGGCACAGCTGGAGAGGGAAACCCTATCATCTAAAAACTCAGGGTATCCTTGAGTTGATTTTCATCATGCAGCGAAGATGGGAAAACTACAGTGTTAAATGTTATTATCTCTGTTATATCTGTCAACTTGGCAAAGGCATATGACATTATGCACAGAACTGAGTTCTGGAAGCTTCTAAGTGTGGATTCCTTGAGAAGTTCATAAAATCCATAGGCTCTCCTGATTGTTAAGGCTGGCGAAGTTAGAGTGGAGGGTATTTCAGTGGAAGAAAGTTGCATATATAATAGTTCTGTTTTGGTTTGTCAGCTTGAGGAAACCAGGCTCAGGGTATTTCTGGGCATCTGAAAAACTTCCAAAGGAATAGGCCACATTATTAATGAAAGTATTGGTTACAAAACATATTTCTGAAAATAACCACATACAAATGGCTGGGCTCTAGGAACACACTCACAACAAGATATGGCCAGGGTTTCATGATATCTTTCCATGGTCTAAGCCACTCCTGGGCACCGACAAGAGATCTGAAGAATAAGTAGCTGGATATACTCGTACCAGGTGAACTTGACAAGTGGCAAAAGACTGCAAACAGTGTTCTACGAGCACAAGCATCCAGTGAGATGTTGGCGGGAATTCGAGGCAAAAGTCTGAGGAATACTATGTACTATAGCACCTCTGTCCTCCTCCTAGGTTCAGAAACCTGGAATTCCACCAGCCTTGGAGGAAACAGATGAGGGACAAAGTACAGAAAGCTGCAGTGTATGGTGCTAGTATGACGTGAGGATCAGCTCCACGTCTTCCCCCCACCCCCTAAAATAAAAACAGCCCTACAGCTGTCCTGTGTGCTAACGAGCCCACAGAGACCTCCCTATGCCTCTCCTGGAGAAGTTCCTTAAAGGCTACCTATGATTCCCTATACCAAGGAAACATCACAACAAAGAAAAGGGCCAGGGGAAGTGTTGTCAGATAAAATAGAGGATTTCCCAGTTAAATTTGAATTCAGATCAATAATGAATAACTTTTAGTATAAGTATGTCCCAAATACTGAATGGGACCTACTCATACAGAAAACAAAATCTGTTGTTTATCTAAAATTCAAATTCAACTGATTGTCCTCTATTTTACTTTTATTGTCCCAGCCAGAGGGTATACACCCTCTTCTATTGTTTATAGAAGGTGCTCAACACAACACAACTTTATGCCGCTCAAGAAGTTCAGGAAAAAGATGGTTATAGGATTCCCAGGAAATCTCTGTTCACCAAAATGAAGTAGAAAAGCAAAAAATGCAAAGAACTTGACAGATTCATGGAAGCACAGCATTAACCAATGTAGCATAATTAGAGGATGAAGAGACAGATCAGCCTGAAATGCAGCGCGATAGGGTGAAGCAGTATTTCTGAGCAAAGCTTTCTGGCTGAGGGAGGTTAAGAGGCAGAGAAACAGGTGACAAAGGGCTTCTCAAACAATGACTGGAGTTCTAGTCAAAAGACAAACTTCACATGTGTACAGTGCAGAAAGTCTTATTGTTCCCATGGTGGCCCTTTCAGTCACACCTACTCCCCACTGAATGTATACACTGATTGTGGTAAATATTACTAACATAATCATAAACACGAAAACCAGCTAAACCTAACTGTAGTAGGAGAAGAGTGGTAAATTCTGGCTTGGGCTGTAGGAGCAACTGATAGATGTTTTATAAAGGTCATGTCTTATGCTCCAAATAAAGTCAGGGTTCATCTATCATGTTTCCAAAATACACACTGATGGAAACCATTTTTATCTTTGTTGGTATAAATCTCAGAAAATCAGTTGTGAAAAAGGAAGTGCTGATGGAATTCTCGAGCTCCAGGGTGAAGGCAAATACTAGAGCTCAGTGCAATTATTGTCTCTTATCGCAAGATGAAGTCTGAATATACTATGGCCACAGGGAAGTAACAGAGTTAAAACTGTCACATAAGGATTCTCAGCTCTGACTGACCCAAGTCAAACATAGGAGAAAAAGAAGCTCCTTGATTCAATTCTATTTCTCTTGCTTTAGTGTCTCTGTGTTACCTCCAGAGGGGGCTCTAAGGAGGCCTCTGAACAGTGAAGACATATTTAGGAGCTTACAGTTTAGGAAATACAACACCAAATTTATAAATATCTGACTTAGGAATGACACATATCTACAAAACCAAACAACCACTACCACTGATTCAAAAACAGCCCCCAGGCCGGTGTCCCCATCCCTAGGAGAGCAGGTGCTGTTGGAACCAAGCAGGACTCCATCAAGAGATGAGCATATGTGGCCATACCAACTGCTTCACCACAAGGTGGGGAAAACTGTACCTGAGAGACAATTTTCACCTCCTTCCCAAGGTCCTCCATGCTGTATCCTTGTCCTAACCTCCACAGGGGATGGGCTTTCACTGGGAGTGGAACATTCTAGAAGCCAGCTGATCTTTCTCCCCACCCCCATTCCAACACATCATCCAGGGAGAGTTCATTTAAAAGGGAATTCTCAGAAGCATATCATTTAAAAACCAATAAGAGACTGAATCTCCTACACTTATCGGGCCTGTAGCCTCAAGGATAATCAATCTTACCACGACTTTTATCCCTGTCATCTTCGGCCACCCATAAGATGCAAGCCCCTCCGAGCAGCTGTTACCTCACATGTGACTCCTGACTTCCTTGCTCTACCTCTGCTCATCCCACCCATCCCTCCTGCCACTACTGGCCTCCCAGAGAACCTGTCCTAGGCTGCTCTCTGGACCCCACACTCCACTGTTGATTAAACTCTCTCATATGCTCGACATCTTCAAGAAACACCCCCTTCAGCTCTTTCTAATCACTGAAATCTGACTCTTCCCTCAAGGATACTGCCTGCTCTGGAGCCCTCTCAAGTGGAGGATGTTCATTCTCCTGTAATGTAAGTACCAGAAGGGCCAGAGACAGTGCTGAGTGCTGGCCTTCTTCTGGCTCCTCGATACCATTTCAAAATCACTGTGTTGTTTTTTTTTTTCTTTTAAACACCAAAGCCAAACCTTTTCCTCCTTTGAGATCTGTGCCATTTGGTTCTGCTACCCACTCTCTGTGATGCTGTAACTTAAGGCTACTTGGTATGTATATATGTACGTATAGATAGATAGATAGATAGATCCAACTGTGAACAAACCAGGCAGCTAACCCAAGCTGACTTGGGCTCCTGGCTCACAGTACTCCTTTCCACCCCATTTCCTGCCAATACCCGGAATGACTTCAATGCCCACAAAGAAATTCCACTTAACAACCCCAGCCTCAAAATTCCTTAACCCCCAGTGACCTGTGTGACCACTTGCATCTCACTTCCTCACTTCCTACTCTTCAGTCTGGTACAGTGAGCTTTCTGCTCTCACAATCTTTGAAATTGCTTTGGCAAAGGTCACTGATCACTTCCCATCCAACCCAGTGGACTCTCTGTAGTTCTCATCTTACTGGACCACTCTGTAACATCCAATACAGTCAACCACATCCACCTCCTTGGATCTCAGTCTCTAACCTGGCTTCTGAGGTCTCCCTCTCGCCTGACTGTCTTGACTTTCAAGTTCTCCCTTGCTGGTTCTTCTGCCTCAGCCTACACCATCCGTATTGGGGCTCCTAAGTGTTCTGCTTTTGGTCCTTTGCTACCCGTCTCATTGAACGACCCTGTCCACTTTCACGGTGACAAGTCCATGACAGATCCATATCTCTAATTAACCCCTCCCCTTGAGCACTAAAGCTGTGTATGTGCTCGCTTAGACACCTCCACTTCATACTCATTCTCAACATAGCCACAATTTGACAAATAAACTCTCCCTCCAAACATGCTTCTCTTCATGTATTCACTGCCTTGGTAAATGGCACCATATCTGCTCAGAAACCTGGGAGAAATCCTAGACTTTTCATCTCAACCTCATTCTGATCAGTCACAAGTCAGTTCTCCTTATGTACTGCAAACACTTTTCTCATCCTTTCAGTCCCTACTGTGTCTGGTTTGATTCTGGCCCTTTTAATTTCCTACCTCGATGGCTACTAGAACATCCTATCCACTTTCCCTCCAGTTTCCAGTTTACTCAGCACATCGCTATCAATGATATTTCTTTAACAGAAATCTGGCCACATTACTCTCATATTAAAAAGCTGTAATGGCTCCCCACTGCCAACAAAATAAAGTTCTAAATTCGGAAGCAAATCTTTTAAGCTTCTCATGAGCTGGTCCCTCTTCAGCTTTATTTCTTGCTAAATACCATTCCATCCACACAAATCCTAAAATCCACCCAAATTAAATGCCTGCAATGTCACAAACACACCGTGTGTTCCACACCTCTATGCATTTGCTTGAGAAGTTTCCTAGTCCTCAGTGCTCTGACCTTTCTTCCCTCCTCTATTCATTCTGCCAGATGTAAATGTGATTACTCTGTGAAGATTTTGTTCAAGGCCCACCTCTTCCGTACCTGTTTCCTAAACCTGCACAGGAAGAGTTGACCTTCCTCTTCCATGTCCCATGGCACCATATACGCATATTCACCGTAAGCCCTCTTCTAGACTGTAAACCCTCTTAACAGGCACTGAGTCTCATTCACCTTCTAATCTCCAGCACCTAGCACTGCCTGGTTCATTGCTTAAATTCAAAGAACATGTATTTAATGAATTAATTAGGAGCCACTGCTCCTGCAGCTAAGGATAGTCCTTCAGGCCTTCCACAAGCTCTGTAATAGAATGTCTCATACTCTACACATCATCTCGAATAGCACAGCACTACACACGTTCTAGAGAGTAAATAAATATATAATTGATTAAAGAATAATGTTTTATTGCCAAAGTCTGGGCAAGACTCTGCATGTGTGTGCACGTGTGCTTGTGTGTGTGAGAGAGGGAGAGGTAGAAAGACAGACAAAGAGAGAGAGAAGACCTCTATTCCCCTGCTGGCAGAGTGATAGGGCTGTGTTCTTGGTGTCCCAAGCAGGATACATTTTGTCATAAAAACAGTGCTAAGAATAGTGATTAGATTATATAATTCCTTTATTTTTCAGCTTTTCAATCATTTTTCTACCCTATTTATTCTGATTCCCTGTACATCTTGTTAAAAACAAGACAACAGGCTCCAAATGGAGTCACTTATGCTAAACCCCACATCACCAAATGGAGACTTAATTACAGTTTCGGCTCCTCCAGAAATGGAGTCTTAAACCAGTCAATCAAGAATCGCCTGGTGAGCACTAGACAGACAATCTGCCTGACAGACCCTTGACGTGCCCCAAAGGAAAGCGACCTTGCCATAACCAAGCTGCCTTTTGCCAGTATAACTTCCTTGTTCCCACTCCCTTCTGCCTGCAAAAGTCTCATTTTGTACAGCCCCTCAGAGCTCCTTGCTGTCTGCTAGATTGGATGCTGCTTGATTCACGAATGGGAGCATAAAGACAGTAAGATCTTTAAAGTGTACTCAGTCGAATTTTTTTTTTAAAACAATCTCCAAAACCCCAGCTAAACAAATATTCCTGCCAACTCTACATATTTTTTCCTTGCTTTCCTGTTTTCAAGTCTTTGCTCATATTAATCTTTAAACCTGGAATGTTATATAATGTTCTTCCATCTTTGAATGTCCAAACTCTATCAATCCTTTGAGGCCTAACTTCCATGTTGCTTGCTCTGTAATGTCTTTCCTGATCTACTGATTAAAACTCTTCCCTTCTCTTTTGAATTCCTGTAGTAGCACGTCTTGTAGCTCCTGCTTATAGCACTTGCTATTTTATTCTCTGCTCTTTGGGTACTAAACCAGGCCCCAATATTTAAATTAAGCTCCCAGAGCCAGAGAGCATTTCTCAGTTCACCTCAGTCCTCGATCAACACGTACCCTGGGCCCCTCCATGCGTATATGGTGGATTCAACAAATTCTCCCTCAGTGAGTAAGAGAAAAGAGTCTGGAGCCTCCAGGCTGTGGCTTTCAGGTCACTTTTTAAATGCCAATGACATCACCTGTGAGGAGTGGGTTCCGCTAGCATCTCAAACCGTTAAAGGAAGTGGTGAGTCATGAGGGACTTCTGGAATATTGACTGGTTCCGGTAACTATTTGGAACGTGCAGCCAGAGAACTAAAACAGAAAAAAAAAAAAAACCCACAACAAGACAGCAACAAAAAAACCCCCAAACTATAATACTCCTTCTATTTTAAAGAGAACAATATGAATGACACTTTGCAAACTGTGGGATTGAACAATCCCTGTCATTATTCCAGTAAAACTGAAACAGACATTTAACCTCCAAAACAACAAAAGGCCCTGAAGCCCCTAACCTCCCTCTGTCTTGGCGGGAACCTCACGCAACGACTGGGGGTGGGATTCTCTGGGGAACCACGAGTTGGGTTTCGTTTTCTTTTCACACAAGAAATTTTAAAGAAGTCATTTTCAGCCTAAAGCGGGGGTGAATAGAAAAAGGGGGAGGGTTACTGAAGAGGAAACAGTTCCACAACAGTCTCAGAGTGGAAGGTGGTCAAATTTACTTGCTTTCTGCATTAAGACAGAGATGGTTAATAGAATCTGACAACACCTACATAAGGCAGTAGTACTTTCCATCCAAACAACATGCTTATTAACCTTTTGCATTTGGTATAGTTTACACAAGCCTCTTGTATATAAAGTAGTGCATGAATATAAGCCTAAT
>RJWK010064683.1:0-12262 GCA_004363435.1 Platanista minor
GAGCCACAACTACTGAAGCCCGCGGGCCTAGAGCCTGTGCTCCGCAACAAGAGAAGCCACCGCAATGAGAAGCATGTGCACCGCAACGAAGAGTAGCCCCCGCTCGCTGCAACTAGAGAAAGCCCGCGCGCAGCAACAAAGACCCAACGCAGCCAAAAATAAATAAATAAAATAAATAAATTTTAAAAAAAAACAAAGTGGCTGAACCATTACCACCAGCAGCATACAAGGGTTCCAATTTCTCCACATCCTCAGCAGCATTTGTTATTGTTACTGTAAGTCTTATTTGATTGGAGCCATTCTGGTGGGTAACCATCATTGTGGTTTTGATTTACATTTCCCTAATGTTTATTAATTGATTTTTCCTCCTCATTCCGTTTCCTTTTTTGACACTTACAGAAATAAAAAACAGTAATACCTCACTGGCATTCATGCTGAAAGAGAATAGTTGTTAATTCCCACCCCATCAGCTTAGGTTTCTTGTGCTTCATCTCCTTTCAGGGACAACATTCACACCTGACTGCCTTCCTAATATGGCAAAAAGCCTTCACCATCATTCTGTGTACTATGTTACATTACTGCACTCCCTCTTTTAGGAAATGCTTGAAAAGCAATTAGAAATAACTATCAATGCGAGTGAACCACTCCAACTAGCCCTCTGTATTCCTGTGGATGTTTTGCTTGTAAAAATTCCAGAGGCAGTATCTTATCAGAAAATATGTTTTCAAGGGAAGTTCCTGGTGGGATTAGGAACTTCTTAATCAAATATAGCCTATCTTTGATTCAAGGAAATAGTTTTTACATATAAAGTATTGGGAAAGGATTAATGGACATGAATTTATCTGTTATTCATTTGTTGGTCTCTTCATTCCATTTCATTCCTTGCGAATCAGTGCTGTGCCAGGCCCTGGCCCAGGGGATATAGAGAGGAATAGGGCATGGACTTTAATTCAGAAGAACTCTGATGAAGGAGACAAATAGAATTAAAACATAATGCAATGGGAGGAGATATGGGAACATATGTATGTGTATAACTGATTCACTTTGTTATAAAGCAGAAACGAACACACCATTGTCAAGCAATTATACTCCAATAAAGATGTAAAAAAATAAATGAAGGGCAGTATTTTTAAACATTAAAAAAAAAACATAATGCAATGCATTGAAATGGGGGCAAGACATATTTGACAAAAGAAGACATGAATTTATGCCTCTGATCCCTTCAGTAAAAGAATTTTAAAGAGACAGAAACCAAGAAGACAAAGAGAATGAGAGAGGAGAAAAGAGCAAATATTAGAAATTGGGAAGCTCTCTAGCCACTTCAAGGAAGCCAACCCTAACCTGGCAGCAGAGAAAGCCAAGAAACAGTATGATTTACACAGCAGAACCCCCAGAGGGCTCAGGAAGTAGCAGCCTAGATATATCTGGTTGAAGGGCTGTTTAATTAGACCCCCACCCCACACCCCAGATTCCCTCCCCACTCCAATAGGAGACTTAAGTTTTATTCACTGGAGAAAGTGAAACTGGGGGACATAAGTTACATATGAGAGCTCAAGCCTTCCTCCCTTATCCCACTCCTACAACAGCAGCAAACAGGAAAATACCTTTTGGCAGTTTACTGGAAAAGCCTTCCCTGGAGTCTAACCCAAAGACACCAACATTAGGGGCACCCCGAGCAAATGGTTTAGCTGATCACATTACAGTGAAGCTGTGACAGACAAGCCCACCCTCATCTACAGAGCTTCCCACAACTTTTAAATATCTCATTCAGATCTAAGACAACAGAGAAGGATTATGAAACATCTGAAGAAAGAAAAGAAGGTAAAACAAACCAGCAAAAAGCAAATTCAAGACAGACTATGAGGGAAGAGGAGAATTAAAAAAAAAAAATCCCAGGTAAATTATTAAGCACATAGAAAGCAAAACAAAAGAAAGTACAATTATTAACTTCAGAGAAAACAAAGTTCATGTGGGAAAGCAAAAACAATTCCAATGTGCTACCCAATTCAGCTGACAATAGTGTTTACATGATTATAATAGTGTAAACACTAGGTATTGAGCAAACGAAAATTACAAATAACTATACTGTGACAATGAGGGGATGGAAATGTGGTGAGGATATAAGAGACTGCCAAATCCTAATCTTTTACAGTGAGACATCAATAGATAATGCCTAAAACTACAAAAGATTCATTAATATGAGTAAGTAATTTAGAGAATGGGGGAAAATGAGAAGTGAGAAATTAGGGCAAGGTCAGGAAATTTCTGTTTCTCCTAACAAGCCTGAGAAAACTATTTGTTTCTTTAAACTACATGCACGTATAACCTTATTAAAAATATAAAACTGAGTTAAAAGAAGTGCTGTGGGAACAGAGGTGGAAGCAACCAACTCTGAATGGGAAGAAGGGCTGAAAGGTTTCATAGAAAAATCATCCTACCTGATCTTTTTTTTTTTCTTTTTTTTTAACTGAGATGTAATTGACATATAACATTATATTAGTTTCAAGTGTACAACATAATGATTTGCTATTTGTATATACTGCAAAATGCTCAGCACAATAAGTCTAGCTGACAACCATCACCATACATACTTACAAAATTTTTTTCTTATGAGAAGCTTTAAAATCTATACTCACAGCAACTTTCAAATATACAATACAGTATTATTAACTATAGACACCAGGTTATACATTACATCCCCAGGACTTACTTATTTTATAACTGAAAGTTTGTACCTTTTGATCCCCATCTCCCATTTGGCCCAGCCCCTGTCCCGAACCTCTGATAACCACCCTAACTGGGTCTTAAAGGAAGAATTTGCCAGGTAAAAAATGGTGGGGCGAGCAACATGGATAATGGCACAGAAGAATGAAAGACTAACGGGTTGAGGGAAGGAGTTGTTCAGTTTTGCTGAAGCATGGGTGTGTCAGGGAGGATGGTAAGAGGTGAGGCTGGAGCGGGCAGTTGGGCCAGACCGTGAGGGACCTAGAATGATACACACAGGACATAGGACTGAATCCTGCATCCTTTACAGACAGAACCAATGATTAGGTTCTGTCTTGATCCCACCTACAGAGCAGGCAAGCTACTGCTCTTGAGCATGGACTCCAGGCAGCACCTCAGTGGAGGATGAACTCACTTAAACCTTAATGTTTACCTCAGGAAGAGAGGATGAGATAACACTTCAGTGCTGGTCTCACCAAAAATATCTGTGAGATTAAAACAGGAGAGAAGATGACTTCCTTTCCATTACGGAGGGCTCTGGAAATATCAAGCCCACAGCCCTGCCTACCCACCTGAAATGTAGCTCGTATGTTTATTCTGCTTGTCCTGAGCGACCAGCTGCTTGTGCAGTTCTTTTCCAATCCCATTTTCAAAACTCTTACACAATTGTTCTGTTTTCCTGAAATGTTCAAGAAAAGATAGAATCAAACCATGGCAGGGAATAGATGATTTTTACTTATTTATTATTATTTTTTAACATCTTTATTGGAATATAATTACTTTACAATGGTGTGTTAGTTTCTGCTTTTATAACAAAGTGAATCAGCTATACATATACATATATCCCCATATCTCCGACCTCTTGCGTCTCCCTCCCACCCTCCCTATCCCACCCTTCTAGGTGGTCACAAAGCACTGAGCTGATCTCCCTGTGCTATGCGGCTGGGGAACAGATGATTTTTAGATTCATGGCCAAGAACTCATCACAGAACTTTGGGTCTCCAATAGCCTATCCCTAGAACCAGGGACTGAGATCAGAAAGTACCTCTGGTCAGAAGAACAGGAATCAATCTAAACAGATAAATCTAGGATATCTTAAAATGATTGATCAGGAAGATGAATCCACATCTCATAAAACAACGTATAATCTAGGAGGCAGCTTGGCATGGAGAAAATGATATGAGCTTTGGAGCCAAGAAGAGCTAAGTTTGAATCTAGCTCTGTTACTTTCAAACTGTATAACCGTGGACAAGTTCCTTGATCTCTCTCAGTCTCAGTTTCTCTATATGTAAAATAGAGATAATATACCACCTTACATGATTTTTAAAATATTTATAGAGCTAAGGATTTAGGATAGTTTGAAACATAATACTTAGTAACAGGTAGCTATTACATCATTACTATATCAATAGAAGCTTCAAGTGACCAATGTGGAATATTTAAAAGCAGAGGACTGGGCTTCCCTGGTGGCGCAGCGGTTGAGAGTCCGCCTGCCGATGCAGGGGACACGGGTTCGTGCCCCGGTCCGGGAAGATCCCACATGCCGCGGAGCGGCTGCGCCCGTGAGCCATGGCCGCTGAGCCTGCGCGTCCGGAGCCTGTGCTCCACAACGGGAGAGGCCACAACAGTGAGAGGCCCACGTAGCTCAAAAAAAAAAAAAAAAAAAGCAGAGGACTACATTATGAATGGTTCATCTTTTCTTTCCAGCACTGTCCATTGAAGGACTCTGTGATTCTAATGAGAAGGCCAGTTATTTGCACAACAAATTCCCATTGTGGAAAAAGAGTACTATACCAGGATACAAGAGCTTGATGGAATCCGCTTTTTAACAATATCCAATATTATTTTCCAATTCCATACTGAATTAGCTTCCTAGGACTGCCATAACAAAGTACCATAGACTGGATGGCTTAAGACAACAGAAACTTATTCTCTCACAGTTCTGGAGGCTAGAAGTACAGAATCAAGGTGCTGACAAGACCATATTCTCTCTGAAGACTCCAGTGGAGAATCTGTTCCAGGACTTTGTCTTAGCTTCTGGTGTTACCAGGTATCCTTGGCAGTCCTTGGCTTGTTAATCCACTCTAATCTGCCTCTGTCCTCACATGGCTGTCTCTGTGTCTCTCCTCTTCTTATAAGTATACCAATCATATTGGATTAGGACTCAGCTCTCTCCAGTATGACCTCATCTTAATTAATTACATCTGCAACTACCCTATTTCCAAATAAGGTCACATAATGAGGTTCTCAAAAGGGAATGAATTTGGAGGGCACACTATCCAACCCAGTACATATGCTCACCGAGCAAACTTCTGGTCTGCCACATGCTCTCCTTAATGAACCTCCCTACCAAGAGCACATGCCCCCTGTAAATAACTGGTACCAGCTAGCTGACCAGGTAACACCCACCAAGACAGCACAAATTTGCCATTCTGGCTTATAAGCCATTGCCTGTTGAGTCTAGTTAAAGAGACTCTCACCTCAGGGCTTGGTCAGCCCTTCATGAGTGAAAATCTATTTCCTGAACTCACAAATGTAAAGACTAGGTCCTAGGTGCCTGGTGACCCAATCAAATTACAGACACTCCCTGAAACCTGGTTCACCAGCACTTGCCAGCCTCCCCTGAGCCACCCATCCATGGCCATTCAGGGTTCTCAGCTTTTACCTGAACTGGCCATCATCCAAGAGAGGCTTCTGCGCACTGAGGTATCTCTTAATGGTGTCTTCAAGTTTGGGAATAGGCAGCCTGGGAAGAAAGTAAGGTCCAGTGTAAGGGTGACAATCTGTGGAAGAGGTTAACTAGCTTCCCAACCCAAACTAACCAATAATTACTGGATAATTAACTTCTTTCCAAAAAAACAAACTACAAAAGGAAGCCACTTACAAATGAGAATAGATGAATTTAAGTATAATTGGTAGCTCTTGTTTTTTAAGTAAAATAATAACTTTTTAATGTATTAATGATGAATTTCATAAGCTGAATTAGTAAACATACTAACAGATTCAAAATGGGGAAGCAGAAGCTGCCCCAAAATTCCTGTTTCCTGTCACAGTTATAATACCTGTGCTAACCCTATACTGGCACTGATTTTATTTCTACCCTTAGTTTGAACAACTGTCTTTTTCTCTCCCAAGATGAAAAAAAACTTCTATTTTTAAATTTTCTAGTGTATTTTATGACAGAGAATCATACAAAAGGGAAACACAGGTCTGTCCAATGGGCCAGCCAACCGTGGGATCGACCATCAAGCCATGCCCAGCTCACCAGGAGTCCTGTGAGGAAGAACCAAATCTTCCTCCGTGCTTGCTTACTCATCTTCTCTACCGGTGGATTCCCAATGACAGCTCTGGCGATGAAGTTACAGGTCCATAGTGAAATGAAAACACCAGGGCTATGTCGTGAGGCATACTTTTTTTTTTTCATGTTAATAATTTTATTGAAAGATATATCCCCTAGTACCAAAACTTAATCCAAGTTTGTTAGGTTACCTCTGCCAACTCAAAATTAACACTGATGCATTCAAAATATCTAAATATAGCAGTCATTTAGGAAAACTGAAAAGTTATCCATAAAACACAGTTTAAGACCTTACTATAAGATACACTGTAGTTCTTCAGTTTATTTTTCAATGCATGTTTATCCAAAATACAATGTCAAAAGATAAATCTGAATTTACAGCCATCATGGACTTAGGCTGCACTGAGTAACCAACCATTCACAACACTGTAACACTGCAGGTCCCCTTACATGGACTTATGCAGAAAATCCCCAACACTACCTCAGCTATCTCATAAGTATAAAGTTACCTACTTACCTTTCTCAAGACTTTGTTTTGATACAGTAGGGACATTCAGGAAAATTCACCTTCTTTTTAAATAATTCTAAATTAGAGGCAATGGCAGTTTTATAAAAGCAGTCCTTATTAAAAAGTTTCTGGAGTGTTAACTCTAGCCTGAACTTACTTTAGTGGGGTAAAGTAAATTTTCAGAGTGATGATTTATTTTGGAGTTATTAGTATAACACACTGAATTTTCTCAATGGAACTAAATTAAGGCAGTATAGCTTCTACAAAAAAATTTTTATCATGGATACAAAGTCACCTGTTTTCTATAAAAATTATCAAAGATCATTTAATGAATATGCTAAACTTACCAAGTCTATATTTTTGCCTTCTATAAAATACCCTCATTGTAAATGTCAAATAACAACATAGTCCATATCACTGGATTATCTGATACTTGCAGAAGATGGCCATAGCTGTGAAGTTACTGGTTCACAAGGAAATAAAACAAACATGGATAGTACAGTGTGCTTTTCACAAAGCTAAATTTTGCTTACATGAAAAGTCTGTTCTTAATTCTGAGATTGTCCCACCCCCCCCTTTTTTGGGTAAGAGTCATTAAAGGTCTTTTTTTTTTAAGAAATAATGTTGATAACAGTATTTTCCCCTATCATTTTACTGATCTGTGAAATCTAAAAGTATAAGAACTACTGACGGTGAAAAGACAAGGAGATTTAGAATCAGACCTAGGCTTAAGTCCCAGCTCTGTCACTTAATCTCTCTGATATGGTTATAGGTGGCAAATTACTTCATGTCCCTCAGACTCCATTTCCTGCCTCACAGGAAGTTGGAGAGAAGAACTGCCTCACGGAGAGATCTGAAATCCTGTCAAGTTCCAGCCCCACCCAGCACAAGTCTATCACCAGCACAGCTGGTATATGGAGAGGTTAGGTTCACAGCCTTTGGACTCCCACAGATAACTCAGAGTTTGCATCCAGTATGCTGTCACTTACTATCTAGGCGATCTTGGGCAAATTTCTTACCTCTCCAGCCCTTCTTCCTCCATGTGTTAAATATTAACTCACTGGACCATTATGAGGATTACATGGAATAAATATATAAAGAACTTAACAAGGTACCTGACATATAGTAGGCACTAAACATATAGCACATATGGAATGCGTATTTGTAGAACCCAGATACCTATTGATATCTATAGACAGCGCCTTCCATCTCCTTTTCATTTCCCTCCTAGCTTCCTGCTTCCCTCCTCTTTTGACACCTCCCACCTTAGGCACAAACCCTGTCCCCAGCCATTCCCTTCGACCCACTCAGCAACATCCAGTTTAATAACATAGCTACTATTCTTCACAAGCCACCTCCACTCTATCTTGCAGAACGCCCATTCCATTCTGAATCAACTACCCTATATTCTATAACTTCTTCTCCAGAACTTCTTCTACCTCCTCACCTTTCTCAAAATCTGACTCTTCTGTAAATACCACTTGCCTTCAGATTTCTCCTCAAAGAAAGCCACTCCCCAACTTCTAGGAAGGACCAACACCCTCCTAACCTCCGCAACCTGCCATCAACATCAAACAAGTTTCTTTCCTCTCAAATCTAATTGTACCACCTTCTCCCCATCCTCATCTGTTATCCACTCCAAGGAATGCTGGGTTAGTAAACCAACTCTCTGGTGGGTAGGGGGTGAAGCCCTGATTAGTAGCATTTACCAATTTCTGTAAATCTCCCACCATGGCCAAGTTCAAGCTACCAACATGATGTCACCGAATGTGGAGCTGGGAAGAAATGCACAGAGTTGGCTCGCATGATTATGGTGATGTATAGAGAGCTTAGGATTCTTCCTCTGAATCCCCTTTTCTCACCTCCACTGGCACATGGGCTGGCATAGAATAGGTACTCAATGTGTGTTAAATGAATTCGTTGATTACCTTCCTTTACCCCCCTGTGCACCCCAGGACCCTATATTCTTCTCTATCATTTTTAGTGGCATTCACGGATTGATGTCTCTCTTCCCCCATCAGACTGCAGACCATGAGATCCTTTAAGGATGCAGAAGATGGAGTCAGAGATTCTCTTCTCCCATCCCGTTTGTTGTGACATCTTCTTCTGATTCTCTTTTCCTCCATTCTGTCCTCTTGCCCTAAAAGTGCCAGTTTTCTCAAGACTGGCTCCTCTGCCCTCTTCTGATTGGTTACTCCATCGGTGATCCCCCCCTGCTCTGACAGAATCAACTCTGACACTTAACACAGGCTCTTCCAAGCAGGCAACGAGGAAGAAAACTGAAGATATGCAAGGGAGCATAATCCTGTCAACTACAGATTCGTTCTTTGTTTAGGGACAGTGTGCTATGCTGGAAAAGCCTAAGCTTTGAAGCCAAACAAATCCGAGTTCAAATTTTAAACAAGTCACTTTTCAGAAACTAGACTGGTGGTTACCAAGGGTGTTGGGGGGATGGGGAATGACTGCAATGACGGGGAGAGGTGATGAATTAGATAGTGGTGATAGCTGCACAACACTGTGATTATATAACCCTCCCCCATGGAACTGTACACTTTAAAAGTGTAAATTTGGGCTTCCCTGGTGGTGTAGTTGTTGAGAGTCCACCTGCCAATGCAGGGGACACGGGTTCGTGCCCCGGTCTGGGAAGATCCCACATGCCGTGGAGCAGCTGGGTCCGTGAGCCATGGCCACTGAGCCTGCGTGTCCGGAGCCTGTGTTCCGCAACAGGAGAGGCCACAACAGTGTGAGGCCCACGTACCGCAAAAAAAAAAAAAAAAAAAAGTATGAATTTTACCAGTACACAGGCACTAGACCCAGGAACCCCAGGGCCCTGCAGCCAGAGATCACAGGACCCAGATGCACCCACCAGTGAGCAGGCACCAGCCCTCAAATCCCTGACCTGCCCACAAGTAAGCCTGCTCTAGCCTCAGGACCAGCCTACCCACTAGCTGGTGGACACCAGCCGCAGGGCAACAACAGCCCCTCAGCTGGAGGACCCAGCTCTGACTCCAGCAGGCCAGCAGCACCTGCCCTGGGACTGGTTGGGCCCTGGCCTCACCCACCAGCAGGCCGACACAAACTTCAGGACACCCTTGACCCTGCAGCCAGCTGTGTCAGGAGCCAGCCACATCCACCAGCAGTCCAACACCAGATCTGGAACCTCTGGGCCCCCTGGGCCCTGTAGCCAGACCCCAGGAACTGACTCTGCCCACCAGTGAGCCAGCACTAGCCCTGGGACCCCCGGAGCTCTGCAGCCAACCACCTTGTGACCCAGCCCAGCCAACCGGCAGCCGGCAGCCTCTGCACAAGGCAGGGCCTGGCAACCAACCAGACCAGGGGACAACCAAGCCTTATCAGACTGCCCATGGTAGTCAGCCTACCACAGGAGAAGGACCCACGCAGTCCACATTAGGGGCACCCCTAGAGCCTATAGATCTGGTGACAAATGAAGAGTGCAATACTGGGACACACAGGACATCTCTTACAAAAGGCCACTTCTCCAAGACTGGGAAACATAAACAACCTACCAGATACACAGAGAGAAAAACAGGAAGTCAGGCAAAATGAAGTGACGAAGGAACATGTTCCAAATGAAGGAACAAAATAAAACTCCAGGAGAAGAATTAAGTGAAGTGGAGATAGGCAATCTACCTGAGAAAGAGTTCAGGGTAATGACTGTAAAGATGATCATAGAACTCAGGAGAAGAACGGATACACAGAGCAAGAAGTTAGAAGTTTTTAACAAAGACTTAGAAAATATGAAGAACAATCAAACAGAGATGAAGAATACACTAACTGAAATGAAAAATACACTAGAAGGAATCAACAGTAGACTAAATGATACAGAGGAAACAGATCCAATGAGCTAGAAGACAGGGTAGTGGAAATCACTCATGCTGAACAAAAAAAAGAAAACAGAATGAAAAGAAATGAAGATGGTTTAAGGGACCTCTGGGACAACATCAACTGTACTAACATTCACATTATAGGGGTCCCAGAAGGAGAAGAGAGAGAGAAAGGGGCAGAGAACACATTTGAAAACATAGTAGCTGAAAATGTCCCTAACATGTGAAAGAAAACAGACATCCAAGTCCAGGAAGCACAGAGTCCCATACAGGATGAAACCAAAGAGGAACACATCAAGGCACACTGTAATTAAATGGTAAAAATTAAGCATAAAGAGAAAATATTAAAAGCAGCAAGGGAAAAGCAACAAGTTACTTACAAGGGAACTCCCATGAGGTTATCAGCTGACTTTTCAGCAGACTCTGAGGCCAGAAAGGAGTGGCATGATATATTTAAAGTGATAAAAAAGAAAAACCTACAACCAAGAATACTCTACCCAGCAAGGCTCTCATTCAGATTTGATGGAGAGATCAAAAGTTTTTCAAGGCTTCCCTGGTGGCACAGTGGTTGAGGGTCCGCCTGCTAATGCAGGGGACGCGGGTTCATGCCCCGGTCCGGGAAGATCCCACATGCCGCGGAGTGGCTGGGCCCGTGAGCCATGGCCACTAAGCCTGCATGTCAGGAGGCTGTGCTCCGCAACGGGAGAGGCCACAGCGGTGAGAGGCCCACGTACCGCAAAAAAAAAAAAAGTTTTTCAAACACGCAAAACCTAAAAGAATTCAGCACCACCAAACCAGCTTTGCAAGAAATGTTAAAGGGACTTCTCTAAGCAAAAAAGAAAAGGTCGGGCTTCCCTGGTGGCGCAGTGGTTGAGAGTCCGCCTGCCGATGCAGGGGACACGGGTTCGTGCCCCAGTCCGGGAAGATCCCACATGCCGCGGAGCGGCTGGGCCTGTGAGCCATGGCCGCTGAGCCTGCGCGTCCGGAGCCTGTGCTCCGCAACAGGAGAGGCCACAGCAGTGAGAGGCCCGCGTACCACAAAAAAAAAAAAAAAAGAAAAGGTCATAACTAGAAACATGAAGATTAGAAAAGGAGAAAGCTCACCAGTAAAGGCAAATATACAAAAAAGTTAGATCATCAACCACATACAAAGCTAGTAGGAAGGTTAAAAGAAAACAGTAGTAAAATCATCTATAGCCACAATAAGCAGTTAAGGGATACACAAAACAATTAGATCTAAAATATGATGTCAAAAACCATCATCATTATATGGAAGGAGAGCACAAACGCAGGGTTGTTAAAATGCATTTGAAACTAAGAAACCAGCAACTAAAAACAATCATGTATATACACAGATGGCTATATTTAAATCTCACGGTAACCACAAACCAAAAATCTATAATTGATAACACGCAGAAAAGAGAAAGGAACCCAAAGGTAAGACTAAAGATTGTCCCCAAATCACAAGAGAAGAGAACAAAGGACTAATAAAGGAACAAAAAAGAACTACAAAAACAATCTCAAAACAATGAACAAGATGGCAATAAGGATATACATATCGGGACTTCCCTGGTGGCTCAGTGGTTAAGAATCCGCCTGCCAATGCAAGGGACACGGGTTTGAGCCCTGGTCTGGGAAGATCCCACATGCCATGGAGCAACTAAACCCGTGCGCCACAACTACTGAGCCTGCGCTCTAGAGCCCGCGAGCCACAACTACTGAGCCTGCGTGCCAAAACTACTGAAGCCCGTGCGCCTAGAGGCCGTGCTCCACAACAAGAGAAGCCACTGCAATGAGAAGCCCACGAACCGCAACGAAGAGTAGCCCTCGCTTGACACAACTAGAGAAAGCCCATGCACAGCAACGAAGACCCAACACAGCCAAAAA
>RJWK010064684.1:0-12261 GCA_004363435.1 Platanista minor
TTTTTTATTTATTTTTTAACATCTTTATTGGAGTATAATTGCTTTACAATGGTGTGTTAGTTTCTGCTTTATAACAAATTGAATCAATTATACATATACATATGTCCCCATATCTCTTCCCTCTTGCGTCTCCCTCCCTCCCACCCTCCCTATCCCACCCCTCTAGGTGGTCACAAAACACTGAGCTGATCTCCCCGTGCTATGCGGCTGCTTCCCACTAGCTATCTATTTTACATTTTGCCCATTGATTTAAGCATCTATTAATGATTCTTGACAGAAACATTACTACTATGGTGTTTGCCAAATGGTGATTTTCTATTTCCATCAATCCTTCTATTTTTTTTAAAAAATATTTATTTATTTGGTTGAACTGGGTCTTAGTTGCAGCGGGTGGGCCCCTTAGTTGTGGCACGTGGGCTCCCTTAGTTGTGGCATGCCTGTGGGATCTAGTTCACCAGGGATCGAACCCAGGCCCCCGGCATCGGGAGCGCAGAGTCCCAATCACTGTGCCATCAGGGAAGTCCTCTTCTATTTTTTAATTAATTAATTAATTATTGGCTGCGTTGGGTCTTCACTGCTGTGGGCAGGCTTTCTCTAGTTGTGGCGAGGGGGGCTACTTTTTGTTGTGGTGCGCGGGCTTCTCATTGCGGTGGCGTCTCGTTGTTGCGGAGCATGGGCTCTAGGCGCTAGGGCTTCAGTAGCTGTGGTTCGCGGGCTCTAGAGCTCAGGCTCAGTAGTTGTGGCACATGGGCTTAGTTGCTCTGCGGCATGTGGGATCTTCCTGGACCAGGGCTTGAACCTGTGTCCCCTGCATTGGCAGGCGGATTCGTAACCACTGCACCACCAGGGAAGTCCAATCCACCTATTTTTATTAGTTGGAATTCCAGTGTAAGAAAGGGCTTTCCTTTACTCATTCATTCATTTTATTCATACTAGTTTTGGCTCATGGACACTTGTTTTATTCTATAGATTATAATCCATTATGATCATTATTTATCTTGTTCAAGTTATTTTAGATTTGACCATTGTGAGCCTTGTTAAGTTAGCACTTATATCCTATACATGCTCCATCAGTTTTATTTAGCATTTACTTACTTTCCGACGACCCCAGGATCATCTTGTACTTTCCCTGTCCAGCTCTGGAATCAACCATTCTTCAAAGAGCCATGGTTTCCTTATGCTAAGTGAAATAAACCAGGCACAGAAAACAAATACCGTATGATCTCACTTATATGTGGAATCTAAAAAAGTTGAACTCGTAGAACCAGAGAGTAGAACAGTGGTTGCTTAAGATGGGGTGGGTGGGTGGGTGGGGCGATGGGGAGATGTTGGTCAAAGGGTAAAACTTTCAGTTATAAGATGAATAAGTTCTGGGGACCTAACATATAGCATGGTGATTATAGTTAATAATAATGTATTGTATCCTTGAAATTTTCTAAGAGAGTAAATCTTAAGTGTTCTTACCAACCCCCTCCACATGCAATGGTAACTATGTGAAGTGATGTATGTGTTAACTTGATAGTGGTCATCATTTAACTATGTATCCATATCTTAAATCATCATGTTGCACATCTTAAAAAAGTTGATAGCTTAAAAAAAAGGAGCTATGGTTCCAGTTAATGGAGAATGATATTTAGAAGCCAATATCTGGTTTTTAGGTATGCATATTGAGGCTGGGGTGTCATTCCTTCTAGGCCTTCTCTGCAGAGAGAACTAGGAAACTTATGTTGTGAGATAATAGATGTTTGTTTGTTTGTTTGTTTGTTTTGGGTGGTACACTGTTGTGGCCTCTCCCGTTGCGGAGCACAAGCTCCGGACGCGGACGCACGGGCTCAGTGGCCATGGCTCACGGGCCCAGCCACTCCGAGGCATGTGGGATCTTCCCGGACCAGGGCACGAACGTGTGTCCCCTGCATCGGCAGGCAGACTCTCAACCACTGCGCCACCAGGGAAGCCCCTGTTTGCTGTTTTGAACTGCCAAGTTTTGTGTCAGTAATAATAGTTTTTAGGTAGCAACAGATAACTAATAAGAAGGTTTTGGATGGAAAGGCCTTTTAAAAAATTTTTTAAATTAGAAATTTTTCTAACTTCTTATTTTATTATACTGTGGTCAGGGAGTGTTGTTAACAATATTTCTACTTTAAGGAACTCACTGATGTTTTCTTTGTGACCTAATATATGTTTGATTTTTGTAAGGTTCTGTGTGTGCATGAGAAGAAAGCATATTCACCCCCATCAGAGTAGTATAAAGTTTGATATATGTGTGTGTATATATATATATATATATATATATATATATATATATATATATTCATAAAGTCTACTTTCTTGATTATGCTAATTAATTCAACACATTTGCTGAGTGCCTACTTTGTGCCAGGCTGTATACTGGGCTCTAGGGATAGAGATGAAGAACTCAGTTCTTGCTCTCATGGAGCTGATGGGTTTATAGAAATAGATAATCTGGATTGTAGGAATCATTCATTCCTGTAAGGTCCTCTGCCTTTCCTCACATGGAGGGGACTGACTTTCCTGGAGCTGGCTGTATATCTGAAGGCTCCCGCATATCTTTGTCCTTACTCTGCCTCTCATTACATGCAGCTGTACTGGCTGACCCTCTCAAGCAGGTTTCATGTCACAGCCATGTTTTCCAACCTCCTGACCCCCAGTTTGACTCCAAACAGAACCTGGTCTGCTTGGTGCCTATGCTGGACCTGGTGGTTCTCTCCCCCAAATTTCCTCCATCCCTCATGCATGGGTGAGATGACTACGTGAAGTGACTGTGTTGTTTTTAGAGCATTGACACAACTCTAGTTCCAAGAGTTTATTCTGATTTCTTTTTACTCAGTCAGGTTCCTAATCTCACCCTCTTGCTACAGTGTCTTGTTCAGTTAGCCCAGGCTTAAGTCAGTCAGTACAAGGCCTTCCCGTGGCCAAAGAGGTTAGCTCAGGGAGGGGCATATGACCCAAACTGTGCCATCTGGATGTGAGGAGAAGTTTCCCAGGGGGTTATAGGAGAGAAGGTTCTTTACTGGCCTGAGGGATCCATTGAAAGCTAACCCTCCTCTCTCCAGATGGTGGAATATAGAAGGGATACCTGGAACTTCTGAGGCCATTTTGCCACCATGAGGAAAGCTGACACTAAAGAAGGCAGAAAGGAGAAATAAAAAGTACCAGGTCCTTGACGATATTGTTTCGCCACTGAATCCAACCATCTCTGAAGACTGCCTTTCCTCAAGAACATCCAAGTCCTGAGTGGATAAATCCTTATATTATTTAGACTGGTTTGGGTTGGATTTCTGAACTTGCAACAAAGATTCCTGATAGGATCAGGGTCTGTAAAGATTTCTACAGACTGGCTCTTCAATCCCTGCTCCCTGCATGACTCTTCTCAGTCCCATCAGGGAGATGCACAAGGTTCTACTCTGCTGACAAGGCTTCTTGTCTGGTGCAGCATCGACCTGCATATGTAGGGGCTTTGGGTCAGATGCACATGGGTGTTCAAATTCCATCAGTGTCCCTCACAGCTGTGTGGCCTTGGACGAGTTACCTAACCTCTCAGTGTTTAAGTTTTCTTCTCTGTAAAATGGAACCCTCCCCTCCAAAGGAAGGCCATTCTTCTTAGGGTTCTTGTGAATGGGGCCATGCTTATAAAACCTGGCACACAGTAGGACCACAGCCAGTGTTGCTTCCATTTCACTGTGTTCCTGCCTCTTCATCATACAGCACGCTTTCCTGTGCATCAGGAGTTAGAGGAGATGCTGGTCCTCCAGATGTAGGCATCTCTGACTTAGAAGCTCAGTGATTTCCTGAGAAGAAAACAAATGTCCTTTGCCGGAGAAGATGAACAGCTCAACCATTTGCTAAAACAAATATTAGCTCAGTGTTGTCCGGGGAAAGCAAGTGGCTCCAAGAACTGCTTGTGTTTGTATCCTTCAAGGAGCTGATGAATATGCCATTGAGGACAAACATCTTGGGGGGTTGTGGGAGGAGGGGCAGCCATTCTGAAAGCTCCCACCTCACCTCCTGTTCCTCCTGCAGACATCATTTATCTGGGACTGGGACATTTATCCATTGCTGCCCTCCCTGTGTCTTAGGGCTGGTCTTCTGGCCGCCATGGCCACTCACACCTGGGGCCTAGAGCTGGCTTCACCAGTCAGACTGGCTGTGCGTTCAGATAAATCCTGAGAGTTTCAGGGGCAGTTCAGCCCCTGCTTATGGTGTTTATGGAACACATGTCAACCCAGGATTCATCCACACTGGCACCATTGATACTATGGGTCTGGTAATTCTTTGTCATGAGGGGCTATCTTGTACATTGAAGGATGTTGACAGTACCCCTGGTCTCTCCCCACTAGAGACCTGTAGCACATCTCCCCCAGTTCTGACAACCAAAAATGTTGCTAAACATCCCTGGGGAAAGGCATCGCCTTTGTTTGAGAACCACTGTTCTACACGAAGGCAGGGAAGAACTCTGGAATTAGCTATATCTTGGTTCAAATTCTGGTCCTATCACTCACCAACTGTAATGTTTGGCTGGTTAACTTACCTTCTCCGAGCCTCGATTTGCACACCTGTAAAATGGGAAGCACCATACTATCTGTTTCATAGGATGGTTGTGAGAGGATGATGTGAGATCATTTATAGGGAGGTGCCTGGCATTCAGCCTCCTTGATAACGTTAGCCTGTTCCTCGTAGATTATAAAGTGCATGAGGGCAGGGATCCTGCCTGTATTGTTCACCACTATGTCTCCCTCACCAGCCCAGGGCCTGGCATACAGATGGTGCTCAGGAAATAAATTTTGTTCTTGGGGCTGCTCTGGACCCCACTGAACTTTCACTTTACTGCTACTTTATCCTCTTGGCAAATCCTGGCTTCCCGGGGTGGGGGGAGGAAATCTTTTCTCCTTCCCATCTGGGTTTTATATACTTATCCTAAGCTCACACTTGCCTCCCTTGCCTTCCCCAGGACACCCTGAAGAAAGGTTCCAGAAAGCCCACTTTAGCCCTGGCTCATTCTCACCACCGCTGTCTCAGTTTCATGGTACCCAGGAGCATCTCTCTCTGAATCCCTATTGCTGACTCCCAGAGCATCCTCCAGATCATGGCTCATTGGCAGAGCAGAGCTGACTGACCTATATCTGTGTCCAATGATCAAATCCTTTCCTGCTCAAATGACCAGTTCTGCCCACCTTACCAGGTTCCCTGGATGACTCATACATAAGTACTCGCATTGGTGGACTTTTTGTCATTTCTGCAGTCTGAAGGCTCGTTTGAGAAGCATAACTAGGTTCCCAGAATTACTTCTGTCAGTGGATGAAGGGGCATCTCACTCTGGTAATATGTATCTAGATCTGTACTAGACCTCTGAGGACTCCGGAGAATAAGACAGGCTTCTCCCTGAAGGGACTGACAAGTAAGTAGGGAAGCCAAGACTAATAGGGTGACAAGTAAAGAACATATAAGCTCTAAACTGATGACAAGAGGCTGTCAGTGGAGATGGAGAAGCCTCTCAGGAGGCTAGTTTTTCTAATCTCTATCCTCCACCTGCTTCACCTCTACTGCCAACGGTGGGATTTAAGCTTCGTCATCTCTGACCTGGAATGTTTCAACCAGCTCCAACTGGCCTTGCTGCTCCCGTTTTCCTTGAATCTGCCTCCACAGAGCTGCCAGGGCAATTTTTCTGAAATGCTACTATGGTTATATCACAGAACGCCTAGAATCTGCTTAAAGTTAATCACGGTGTTATCTGTAATCATGGAACATTGGAAACAATTGGGGAATGGTAGATAAGGAAATATTTCATAGCCATGAAAACCCACGTTTTAAAGACTAATTCGAGACATGGAAAAAGATTGGTACCATTACAAGAAAAAAAAAATCTGGATTCGAAACTATATGGCACAATACAGATTTAGTAACTAGGTATGTCAGTAATTGCATGGAATCACAAGTTTGGAATTACCGGTATCTGGAGAAAAGAACAATGGCTCTTTCTAGTTCAGAAGATACAGAAGATTTTTAATTTCTTCTAGACTATAAATTTTATGAGGTTTAGATATGTTCTATCTGGCTTGGCGTTAATTTCCAGTGCCTAGCAGAGTACCTGGCATACAGTAGGCGCTCAAAACATTTGTTGAGTGGAACTGAGTATAGTTTTTATCATTTCTAAATTTTGTCCAAAAACATGGGCTTAGGTTGCATTTCTCCGGAAGCCGAGGCTGAGGCAAGGATTTGAGTGCAAGTAATTTGTCTGGGAGGGGATCTCGTGTAGGGGGTGGGGAGGTGAGACAGGGAAGGGAGAGCAGCCACATGGAGAGGTTATTGAGGAGATTACCACCGTGGGCAATGTTGGTTTGGTCTTGCTGGACAGCTCTGGAGACTGTGTAGAACACACTCTTAAAGTTATGTTATCAGAGGGGCCGGGAAGCTGCCATACTGATCCTCCGTCCTCCATGGCTGAGGGCAGCACGTGGGGGAGCTGAACCCCCAGGTGACTGCAGCGGGACACACTCATCACACACTGGAATGGCATGTGCTGAGGGGATGAGGCAGGGCACTGATAGGTCTGTTACATGATGATTTAGAGATAATAAGAGAAATGTTTCTAAAAGATTAATGTGTAATTAGTAATGGTCTTGGGTAAGTTGCTGAAACTCTCTGAGCCTCAGTTATCTCATGTCCAAAGTGGGAGCAGTAGCACCCGCCTGGCCTTGCTCTTGAGGGTCAGTGGGAGAGGGTTTTGTGTGTGTGCGTGTGATGGACTAAATGTCTGTGTCTCCTCTGAATTCACATGTTGACACCCTAACTCCCAGTGGGACTGTAATCGGAGGTAGAACCTGTGAGGAGGTGATAAAGGCTAAATGAGGTCATAAGGGTGGGGCTCTAGTCTCACAGAGCCGGTGCCCTTTATGAGAAGAGGAAGAGACACAAGAGCTCTCTCTTTACTGTGTAAGGACACAGCAAGAAGGGGACTCTCTGCAAGTCAGGAAGAGAGTTATCACCAGGAACTGAATCTCTAGGCACCTTGATCTTGGGCTTTCAGCCTCCACCGAACTGTGAGAAATAAATGCCTGTTATGTAAGCCACCCAGTCTCTATGGTATTTTGTCATGGCAGCCTGAGCTGACTAGTATGGGGTACGTATTTCAAGCAAGAAAATAATATAAATGTAGCTCATGTTTTCCTGGGTCTGGTTCTGCAGAAGGTGAACGCGAGATCACTATAAGAGTCAGGTCTCACTTTGGGTGCAGGAACTACTGCAGGTCTGAGCTCAGTTCCTCCTAGAGAATTCTGTGAGTGCCCAGGGTGTGGATTCCGGGTGCTCTGTAATGAGTCCTTTCAGGGACCCCGTGGAGCTGTGTTTCTCTCTCTTCGGCGCTGCTCATGGTGGTGACGTCTTGTGGTCCTGTCCGCCCAGAGGGAGAAGCAACAATGCAGAGGCCCGTGCTGCCTGGGTCAGGACTGCCAGCGTGTGATGGTGATGTTGGTACTGAGGGTGTGGTCCTTTCTCTACCTTGTTTTCTCCGAGGCTGCGGGAACCACAGCTGGGATGCTCCCAGAAGTGCTCCCAGTGTTTTATTACTCTTGCATCTCTCTCTCATTCTCTGAGTCGCTGAGTGGCATGACCCTTACTCAGAATCACTCCTCCGGAACCTGGGCCCTTGGTCTTTGAATTATGCGTGTGGGTGTGACTCTTTTGTCAGAGTGAGCTCTTCCACAGGAAGTTCCTCCATCCCTTGTGTACATAGATGCACAAGACCTTCAGACGGGCCCAGATATGACTGGGCTGTTCTAGGCTGACTCTAAGTTAGGCTGAGACTGGGCATCTCCTGCTGCCTGCATCCTGGTTAAGCCTGTGTGCTCTCCAGTTACCTGCTATGTGGCTTTGGCAAAGTTCACCTTACTTAACCTCTCTAAGCCTTCAACTTTCTTATCTGTAAAATGGGGGTAATAATAACACTTTTCTCATTGGGTTGTGAGGATTAGAAGCAATATTGCATGCAGAGTGCTTACCATGTGCCTGGCAGATGCTAGGGACTGAATTGTGTTTCCCCCAAATTCATAGGTTGCAGCCCAAAACCCCAGTGGGATGGTATTTAGAGATGGGCATTTGAGAAGTAATTAGGTTTAGATGAAATCATAAAGATGGGAACTTCGTGATGGGATTAAGCCCTCATCTTATAAGAAAAGACACTGGAGAGCTTGCTTAGTCTCTGTCTCTCCAAGAACATGTACCATGTAAATACATAGTGAGAAGGTGGCCGTCTGCAAGGCAGGAAGAGAGCTCTCACCAGCAACCAAATCAGCCGACACATTGATCTTGGACTTCCTAGTTTCCAGAGCTGTGAGAAATAAATTTCTGCTCTTTAAGCCACCCAGTCTATGGCATTTTGCTATGGCAGCCTGAGAGGACTAAGACAACAGTTAGTAAGCTTCCAATGTATCTTGAGTGTTGTTAAATAGCAAATAGCAATTGTTGTTGTTTATTACTTTTATTAGGGAGAGAATACAAGTTTCCTGACAAGAGGCTGAAGTGATCAGAATTAGTGCTGATCTAGTGTTGCTAAGATCAATAACATTTTCAAATGAAAATCGATCTAGAAAGAACCCTAAATACCCCCTGGGTCCAGATATAAGACCTGCTTCCAAGCTTACCTGGCAGTTTACAGACCCTCAGTGATCTGAATTCTTTTCCTTTGCTCTCCTGTCCTGCCTCCTCCCTGAGTCCAAACACTCTGCTTGGCCAGTCTTTCTGTTCCCTTATCTGCGACTCAGAGTTGAAAGGATCAGGATGGTCCTGCATCCCAGGGACGAGGTGAGCTGACGTTCCCAGGAATCTCGGGTGACCAACCCTCCTGATTTGCCTGGGACTGTCCCAGTTTTAGCACTGAAAGTCCGATGTCCCCGGAAACCTCTCAGTCTCAGGCAAACCTGGAGGGTTGGTCACAGTAGCGGGAATGCATGTGATGTCCAGGCTGGCCACCCCACGGCAGGACTCACCAGAACCTGCATCTTGACAGTGCTGAGCAAATCATCAACTCTCTCCCTAGTATCTTGCTGGTTGGAATCACCAGGACTCTAGTTCTGGAAAGAATTCTTGGAGCCGTGGTGGGAAGACCACTGCGGGGTGGCATGGGGCGGGTCCATCACTGACATTTAAGCTGAGCGGAGCCACCATGTGATCAGAAGTCTTCTCTGCTAATCTCCTCGGTGCTTTGATGAGGAGCACTGGGAGGTCAGAGCCCTGTTGGGAGCCTGTGCTCAGGGCCACAGGGCCAGGGGAGGGGGCGTTCCCCAGTGTGAATGACACCACCTGCCCTCCTGCCTTTCCCTGGTGATGACTGCAAAGAGGGTCGAACATGCCCTGAGGATGCCATAGTGATGGAGTAGTTATAGTGTCTGTTTCAAAGTTTCTTAAGAGGTCTCTTAATACAGTCAAAGGCTGCAAGGTCAATCTCAAACTCTTCTCGTGTCTGTAGCAAGAAATGAGAAATACATAGGAGAAAAGATTCTGCCCTGGAGCGTGAGAAGGGAGGCAGGGAGGTGCAGCAGATAAGATGGAGAAACAGACGCATCCGCCGTCCCTCACCCCAGGCTTGGAACAACTCAGTCCCCCATCCTGGACATGGGCCAGTCACCTCTGATTGGCCACATACTGACCTCTAACCCTGACTACCAACTGAGCTCTGACTCTCATCAAAGACCCAGCACGCTCTGGCTACACACTGACCCTTGATCCCTGACCCCCAGGCAGCTACTGGGAGAGTTGTCCATGGGTCTTGTTTGCAAATCTTCTCCAACATAGTTTATTTTATTTTATTTTATTTTATTTATTTTGCGGTATGCGGGCCTCTCGCTGTCGCGGCCTCTCCCGTTGCGGGGCACAGGCTCCGGATGCGCAGGCTCAGCGGCCATGGCTCACGGGCCCAGCCGCTCCGCGGCACGTGGGATCTTCCCGGACCGGGGCACGAACCCCGTGTCCCCTGCATCGGCAGGCGGACTCTCAACCACTGCGCCACCAGGGAAGCCCAGTTTAGTTTATTGTAACCGAGTTTCCTGCTCCCTTATTCATTGTATATTAAAGGACTTAAGTATTATAACTAATTTGCTAAAATTTGATAACACATGAAATCTGCCATTATGAAGGGAAACATACATGGACAGAATAATAGATTTTATAAGATCCTTGAATAGCAAGCAATACAGTTATAGTTGTCACCATTTTGATGTCAAGATGGTTTAACAGCCTATAGTCGTAGCAAAGTTAGGTCTGGTTTAAGCTAGAAGTATAAAATAGCTCTTTATTTTAGGGTCACCTATATTTTAAGTTGAACATTTGTTTATTTAGAATTTTAGTGTATGGTTTCGGAAAGAGAAAAGGTGTGCCTTGATCCTGGGCACAGATAATTGTCAGCCCTGCCTGTACTGTTAGTAAGAAGAGGCGTCGCAAGCAAAGCATATAAGTGGTTTCTGGGTCAGTTGGTCCCTGGCTACCAATGATGCTGTCAGAGGAGGAAACTCAGAGGTGACCACAGGTTAGGCTGGAGGGTGCCCCAAGTCTTGGACCCCTTAGCCCAAGTGCCCGCCTCTGTCCTGTCCTGAAGTCTCACAACCTCTTCAGCTCCTCTGAAGGCTCCAGGATGGTTCCTGGGTCCAGCCAGAAAGGGTCTTAAGCTCCTGTCCCCTGTAAGAGCAGACAGCGCAGCTCCGTGTTCACGCACTGGCTTGCTGCTTTCCTTCAGCCTCCATCAATGCCCCAATTACCAGCAAATTGCAAACCCTCGAAGCCACTCTCCCTGCATATTAATTCAGCAAGAGTGTGTGCATTAGGTAGCCCGGGCCTCTGCGTGCCCGCTGCTGTTATTTGCTCGGCAGAACCAGGTAATTTCCTTGCCGGACCTGGGTGGAACGTTGTCAGCTTTTCCCACTCTTAATTAGGGCTGGGCTTTCTCCAGTAAATCACTGATCATTATCAATGAGCTTGTAATTTTATGTCCCAGAATTAGAGGCTGATGATGAAAGAGAAAAACTGAGAGGCTGCAGTGCAGGCCCAGCCTCCGTAGATCTGGGCATTCTTTTAATCTACATAATTTATTCCACTGTGACCTTTTCCTACAGTTTTGCCTAGACTTCCCAGAGTTGCAATACCCCCTTTTCTTTGGGAAGGGGAGGGCTGTTTCCTCTTGACCTTCGGCAGCGGTCAGCCATCCTGGCTTGTGAGGAGTTAGCCGGTGGCATGTCTGGCCTTTGTACAAAGAGGAGGCACAAGGGGCTGGCCCGGGAGCTCTCTCCTCTCTGCCTCGTTTCCTCTTGGTCCTGGGCGAGCCTAGGGCTGCCTCTGCGTCCACTGCTGGGGTGGTTGTATGCAGTGCAGACAGAGCTCATGGGGCTCCATCCACACCCCACCAGAATGGCAGAGGCCCCAGCCTCTCTAGGCTCTGATGCTCCATCAGGACCCTGAAGCCCGTGCCCCTCTGTGGGGCAGAGCTGTTAGCTTTACCTGTATCCACTCCCCTTTCTTCCACCATGACATCTCACTTCACCTCCTCTTCTCTCAGTCTAGTGGTGGGGGTGACATCTCCCACACTTTCAGAGATGGTCTTGGATTTCAGCCCCACTGTCCACTCAGGAATGGGCCCGGGATCTGAGTAGTTTCAATGAGACTCAGTCCTTTCGGAACGGTTGGAAAAGGAAGCTCTCTTTCGGCTTCAGTTGCTAACCTGGGACAGAGTAAGCGTGGAGCTTCCAGAGTATTCTGTTTGATGACTGCATTTAAAGACCGTGCCAGGATGACATTTACAGGAGGGTATTGAATGCCTACCATGTACTTAGTCTTGAAAGAATACGGCGGACAGAGAAGGGGCTTCAAATATCCTTGAGAAGAAAGGAAGGGTAGAATTTATAGAGGAAACCAAAGAAACATCAGTAAATCTTTAATGAACAAATCTCTAAATTTGTGTATTGAGTAGATCACCCAGGGAGCTCCATCAGGATGGAGGCTGCTGGCTTGTTCAAGCTTGTGGCAGGTTGCCACTACTCACCTGGCTCTCGGTGAGCACAGAGGGGTCATCTTGGCGCCACAGATAGGTCTTTTTTTTTTTCTTTTTTAATCATGAATTTGCCTGTCTGCACAAGGCAAGTGTTTTTATTTCTTTAAAAACATTTTTTAAATTTAATTTAATTTATTTTTTATACAACAGGTTCTTATTAGTCATCAATTTTATACACAGCAGTGTATACATGTCAATCCCAATCGCCC
>RJWK010064686.1:0-12261 GCA_004363435.1 Platanista minor
TTTTTTTTTTTTTTTTTTTTTTTTTTGCGGTACGTGGGCCTCTCACTGCTGTGGCTCCTCCCGTGGCGGAGCACAGGCTCCGGACGCGCAGGCTCAGCGGCCGTGGCTCACGGGCCCAGCCACTCCGCGGCATGTGGGATCTTCCCGGACCGGGGCACGAACCCGTGTCCCCTGCATCGGCAGGCAGACTCTCAACCACTGCGCCACCAGGGAAGCCCTTATCTGGCAACTCTTGATTTATGTCTGCAGAATGCCGTATTGCTGAACAGACCCATGAGCCGTAATCCCCTGTTCAGTAATGTTCTGGTCTGCAAGAGTGGGTGCAGACACATTCTCATCAATGCAACCATGTTTTCAAGCAAATGATATGCAAAACCTGAGTATATTGAATAGACCGACACCCAGCATTGGTTTGCCACATTGGAGAGAAAAGTGTTTATCATGGTGCTGGACTCACCACCACTGAAGCTGCCTTCTCTCTCCTCCCAACATGGAAGAGTCTGAAGCCCCTCCTTACCGACCCTTGGGAACTTGTGTTTCTGTGTCTAGTGGTAGCAGGCATTGCCATTTTAAAAGACACTCATTGGGGATGGTTGGGCTAACTCAAAATACATTAAGAAAAGTTAACTCTAAATGCAAAATCCCCAGGTCCTATTCTTCTGTAGGATATGATTGTGAAGGTTGCCAGAAATATGGAAATATAAAAGAAAGAATATATATTTTCTGTGTGCATTAAATACCTTCTTGGATAAGGGAGCGTGAGATCTGCAGAGGAAAGAAATTCGATGCAACATTTATGAAGGGCCTACAGCTGAATTATGCGAGAGGCTGTCACGGATAAAATGATGAATAAAAATCGTCGCTGTTCCCTAGAATTCATTATCAGGTAGGGAGACTGACACAAACATAAACAGCTCTATTATAAGGCATATTGAGATAAATGGTGTTCATTTTGCAAGCTTCAGAGGCAACAGGTAGAGTGCATCTTGCATAACTCCCACTTGCAATTAAAAAAAAAAAACAGCCCAAATCATCTTCATTAGACATGAATAATCCTCTCAAAATGGGTGATAAGGGAGCATTTCCTAATTCTTTCTATGTATAGAGTCCTTCAGACAGAGTAGGATACTGAAGGAAACAGAAGGAAAGCGTGACCTCTATCCTGGGAAGGAGGAAAAGAAACCATACAGTTCATGAAATAACAGCATTTCAGCTTTCCTCTGAAGACGCCTAGAATGTTGATGACTGAAGATGGGGAAAGATATTCCAAGAAGGTGGAACATCATCGGCAATTATTCGCTGTTCACTGAGTTTGAAAATTAGGTAATCAGGAAGCTTAGCAAGTGTGGTTTCTGCGCCTTTACCACGTGATACAGATTATGTCAGGAGTAAACAGCAACAAAGGAAAGCGAAATTGACCAGTACGAGATGAAGCCAGTGGCTGAGAGACAAAGGTGATGACTGTTAATATTATTATCATATTTTGGGGGCAAATATCAAGGACCCCAACTCATCACAATAAAGGCAGAATGCTCTGCCTCATTTTTAATATATCTGATTTATGGTGCATATTTAATATGAGATCCCGAGGATATGATGACAGGGGCCTACAGTAGCTGAACAATATCTTTTGTTTTGTTTTTTTATTGGAATGTAGTTGCTTTAGTGTTGTGTTAGTTTCTGCTGTACAGAGAAGTGAATGAGCTCTACGTATACACGTATCCTCTCTAATCTTTGAAACTAGGTGTCTTACAGGCTATGTTCACCTGGTATGGAGAGCTGAACATCTTTATTGTTATCAAGACTCAGAAACATTCACACCCCTCTTTCATTTGAACATGCCTGCCTGGAAAAAAAAGTGGTTTTCAACTGATTTTTGAAATTATTTGTCATATTTAATGAAAGATGGATGTTAACCCTTCCACTCGTGTTTAGACATGTAGAATGTGAGGGTCGGAATGTTGACAACCAAAGGCCATACAGTTATTGGTGTATATTGGAATATCAGTGTATACTTTTTGATTTCAGACACACACACATACACATTATAGACAGGGACAGATAATAGAGAAACATGCATGCATACTCTGTCTTTGAGAAGTAAACATATGTACATACATATACTCATAGATGTATATTTGTGTCTATATATACTTGCTATATATTTGAATAAGTGGAAGAATTATATAAAATACATATTTTTTGTGAAAGTAAAAATAATACAGGGAATTTATCTACTTTCCCCGTAAAAAAGCAAGGAAATAACTAGCTGCAAAAAGGCATCTCGAGCGGCAAGGAGCTCTGCTCGGCATTCTATAATAACCTAAATGGGAAAAGAATTTGAAAAAGAGTAGATACATGTCTACTTATAACTGAATCACTGTGCTGTGCACCTGAAACTAATACAACACTGTTAACTCTACCCCAATATACAATTTAAAAAAAAAATTGTTTAAAAAAGCATCTCATGCACTTGTAAAGATATGCAAGTAAATTCTTTAATTTTTTAAAAAATATTTTGCCTAGGGCTTCCCTGGTGGCGCAGTGGTTGAGAGTCTGCCTGCCGATGCAGGGGACACGGGTTCGTGCCCCGGTCCGGGAAGATCCCACATGCCGCGGAGCGGCTGGGCCCGTGAGCCATGGCTGCTGAGCCTGCGCATCCGGAGCCTGTGCTCCACAACGGGAGAGGCCACAACAGTGAGAGGCCCGCGTACAGCAAAAAAAAAAAAAAAAAAAAAAAAATATTTTGCCTAAGACAGTGTTCAACATTAGCCAAATAAAAGAAAGACAAAGCTACACAGCCTGCAAAGATTGGGGAGGATAACTGAGACGAATTCATGTATTTTTAGTGAAACTACACCATGCCCCGTTCCTCTAAATGCTAGTCATAATGCATGTCACATTTTACAAGCCCAAAAACCTCACTTACGTTTTGGAGACACAATTACTTTTGAAGCAAGAGTGTTACTGAATACAGAATGTTCTTTTCTTTCTGCTGAGCAGAATATAAAGTGATCGCGAGCTCTCTAGCCCTGCTGCGTCAGATGTAGTCCACTAACAAAGGACCCCTTTGCGATGCATCAAACCCTCCTGATGCCTAAGTCTTCCTGCCAGAAAGATTTGGGCTGAGATAGCCACGCTCCAGCTTGCACCTGACAACTTCACATTTCACATGGGTTTTTATGGAATTTGAGGGAATTAATCGTTAAAAACTCAGCTGAAAGCATTCCATCAGAAAAATTGCTAATATCACTCCCCCTTCCAGTTCACGCATCTCACTTTAAATTTTTTTTTTTTTTTTTTTGCGGCATGCGGGCCTCTCACTGTTGTGGCCTCTCGCATTGCGGAGCACAGGCTCTGGAGGCACAGGCCCAGCGGCCATGGCTCTCGGGCCCAGCCTCTCCGCGGCATGTGGGATCTTCACGGACCAGGGCACGAACCCGTGTCCCCTGCATCGGCAGGCGAACTCTCAACCACTGCGCCACCAGGGAAGCCCTAAAATATTTTTAAAGAACATTAGTTGAACATGAGGAAAAAACATAATGTGAAATGTCATGAGATAGCCCTGGAAAGTACCTCCAGACCAAGATGCACATTATTAATGACAGGTTAGTAAACATAAACTACCATGGATGAAAACAGCAAAAATTTTAGAATCAGTCGTCACTGCTAATATTCACTGAATGTGGAATATATGAAAGAGAGATTGACGAATAGCTTAAGGTGACTTTTACATGGATTTCCTGATTAGTAGTCAAAACAGTATTTGTCAAAGTATAATTTTGAAAGTAGATTAAATGGAGTGTGTTCCTAAAAATTAGGTAGTGAATTTCTGCTAGGACTCTATTTTATTGCTTTCATGAATATGTGCCATAAATGTGGAATTACTACAGACTCAAGGTCTTGAAATCATGCCAGGGAGCATTAAAGAACCATAGAGTTAAAAATCTTTAGGCCAAAGATTTATTCAGACATTCTGAATATTGATTTTCTTGGTCACTTTTAATGGCACTTTTTTTTAACATGATAAATACATGTAGTATATGTGTGTATTAAATATATTATAAATACAGAGATATGTGCATACACACATCCATACAGTGTTATATGAACTCAGTAGTCTTAATTCAACAGTTATACACACACAGGGTGAGATATATATCAATATATATAAAATATATATCTAATCAGATGCCCTCTATCTTTCTGCAGATCTAAATAATTAAATCTTGACTACGGCATACTCAAATCTGAAACATTCTCCTGCATTTTCCAGTATCTTTTCAAGTACTGTCCTTGGTGTTCTTTTTTTTTTTTTTTTTGCGGGCCTCTCACTGTTGTGGCATCTCCCGTTGCGGAGCACAGGCTCCAGACGCGCAGGCTCAGCGGCCATGGCTCACGGGCCCAGCCGCTCCGCGGCACGTGGGATCTTCCCAGACCGGGGCACGAACCCGCGTCCCCTGCATCTGGCAGGCAGACTCTCAACCACTGCGCCACCAGGGAAGCCCTGTCCTTGGTGCTCTTGCTAAAACTTTGTCGGGTAGGCAACCAAAGTATTAGTTATCATAGAAACGCCTGAAGCTGTGTGGGTCTCAGGCCAGGTTCTAGGGTTTTGTGTTTCTTTTTGTTTCTGTTTTTGTTTGTTTTGCTCTGAGGCACTCTCAATCCTCCTTTGAGGCGTGTGTGAGGTAGACCTGATACTTTCCTGAGCTCTAGGCATCAATCCTACTGTGTTGTTCTGAGGCTCTACAGCGGGCAGAGGAGTGGTCCCACATGGCCAGTACAATATTTCTTTCAAGGGATGGCTTGACATTGGGCCCCTCTGTTTGAGAAAAATGGTGAAGCTAGAAAATTGTTCATCATTTAAATCTTTCTGCGTAAAGTACGTTCAGTGTATTCCATGGTCAGTGAAGAACCCTCACCAAGAGGTTCTTGAAATGGTTGCAGATAATAGGCTATGAAGGTAAGGGGATTTGGGGTGGTTTATTTATTAGTTTTTTTAATTTAATTGTTTTTGTTGAGGTATAGTTGATCTCCAATGCTGTGTCAATCTCTGCTGTACAGCAGAGTGACTCAGTTACACGCATATAGACATTCTTTTTTTATATATTCTTTTCCACGTTGGTTTATCACAGGATACTGAATATAGTTCCCTCTGCTAGACAGTAGGACCTTGTTGTGTATCCATCCGATATATAATAGTTTGCATCTGCTAACCCCAAACTCCCAGGCCTTCCCTCCCCTCCTCCCCCTTGGCAACCACAATTTTGTTCTCTCTGTCTGTGAGTCTGTTTCTGTTTTGAAGATAAGTTCATTTGTGTCATATTTTAGGTTCCACGTGTAAGTGGGGTCATATGGTATTTGTCTCTCTTGGGGGATTTACTTTTATTTGAACTGATACTTGGATGCTGTTTTAATAGTCACTTAAATTATTCATTGCACTACAGGGTTTAGAGGAGACAGTGATTGGCAATCCATATGACAGCTGCAAGAAACCATTTTAATAGGCTCAAGGAATACCAGGGTTGAGCAATGTGGTGCTTGTTTCTTACTGTGCCATTGACTCTGCAAGAAAGAAAGGAAGTCATTTGGGGTCTACTGACTGAGAAAGAGAGTTGGCTACAGGGTTTGTGTAGGGGGTTGGTAAAATAACCTTATCTTTTAAGTAACTTCCCTGGGGATGCGAATGTGAGGTTGTGACTTAACCAGAGAAGGAACAGAAAAAATCCAGAGATGTTTCCAGTGACGAATGAGATTTTTTTTTTTTTTTAAATATTGCAGTGGAAAACTGTTTTGGCCCATTCTTTGTGGCCATTCCTTTTTTTTTTTTTTTTTAGTATTTATTTATTTATTTGTATTTAAAATATTGTTGACTGCGTCTTAATTGCGACACACGGGATCTTCTTTGTGGTGCGCGGGCTTTTCTCTAGTTGTGGCATGTGGGTTTTCTCTCTCTAGTTGTGGCCCTCGGGGTCCAGAGTGCGTGGGCTCTGTAGTCTGTGGCACGCGGGCTTCTCTCTAGTTGACGTGCGCAGGCTCATTTGCCCTGCGGCATGTGGGATCTTAGTTCCCTGACCAGGGATCAAACCCCGCGTCCCCTGCATTGGAAGGTGGATGCTTTACCACTGGACCACCGGGGAAGTCCTGACTCTTGAGATCTTGATCATTCTCAAGTGGCAGGGAGACTGTTCTGTTAGATGCTTGTGGGTTTGGTTGTTGCTGTTTGGGGTTCATCTGTGGAAAGAAAGTATGTAAGGAAGTGAGAAGCCCAAGGAAGTTTCCAAGGAAGATGCTGCCAACTGGTTTATTCGTCAATGAACCCAAACCCTTCCTGGATGACTTTCTTCTTCTATAGAGTCAGGACATCCTGACCCCCCTGAGGATGTTTCTCCATGTGTCCCTTATGCCAACCAGCAGAAGCACATACATGGGATTTGGAAGGTGAACTTGAGCAAAGAAGAGATGCAAGAGGGTTAAGGGACCTTTAGACCTTGGGTTGAGGTGTTTGTTCCTTCTTGAGACCTGAGGCAACAGTCCTTCCTTGTATTCAAAAGTACCTTAATGAGAGTGACCCTAAGGGATGGTTATGCCCTTCCTCTGGCTTAATCCTTTTTTTTTTTTTTTGAGGTACGCGGGCCTCTCACTGTTGTGGCCTCTCCCGTTGCGGAGCACAGGCTCCGGACGCGCAGGCTCAGCGGCCATGGCTCACGGGCCCAGCCGCTCCGCGGCACGTGGGATCTTCCCGGACCAGGGCACGAACCCGTTCCCCTGCATCGGCAGGCGCACTCTCCACCACTGCGCCACCAGGGAAGCCCGAAATATTCAACTTTCAAGGAATTTTTAATCTCTGGATTCAGGCAATTTAATGTATAAATATTGAGGACCTAATGGTAAGCCAGGTTATGCTCTAGCCCTGGGCATATTCATATCTAAATAAGATACAGTTCTTAACACCAGGACACTTGTGGTCTATTGAAGAGGTGAGGGTTGTACCATTAACTGTCTACAACAGAGGCTGTAACAGGGGCAGTTTTGCTCCCCCAGGCCAGGAACATTTGGCACTGTCTGTCACAACTGAGGATGCTACTGGTATCAGGGGAAGAGAGCAGGGATGCTGCTAAACATCCTGGAGTGTACCCATTCCCCACCATAGCAAAGAATCATCCAGCCTCGCTTTTCTGGTAAGCAGCCTGAGTGAGGCAACATGTAAAAAATGGCTCACTATTCACTTGACCCAGAAAACCCTACAAAATCACTCTTAGCAAGAGGTTCAAATCTTTTTTGTTTTTTGTGTTTTTTTTTGCGGTACGCGGGCCTCTCACTGTCGCGGCCCCTCCCGTTGCGGGGCACAGGCTCCGGACGCGCAGGCTCAGCGGCCACGGCTCACGGGCCCAGCCGCTCCGCGGCACGTGGGATCTTCCCGGACCGGGGCTCGAACCCGCGTCCCCCGCGTCGGCAGGCAGACTCTCCACCGCTGCGCCACCGGGGAAGCCCTGGCTTAATCCTTTTGATGTAAACTTCCTACTTGGTTTCTCTGCCTTCTTAGATATTCAGAAAGATACTTATTACCATGGGAGAATCATTTTTTTAAAAAAGTTAATCATGGGATAAAGCAGAACATGGATCTACCCATTTCCAGCAGCTTCTCCAATACGTTGTATTGGAGTGTAACTCTGATGTTATTGGATCTGTAAAGATGTATCAACAGATCTATTGCAGGAAGGGGGATCCCTTCCAGGGCCCGAGAGCAGGCTCTTGTCTAGGAAATGGATCGTCTGAGGAGACACACGTGCTGACAAAGCAAGAGACTTTATTGGGAAGGGGCTCCTGGGTGGAGAGCAGGAGGGTGAGGGGACCCTGGAGAACTGCTCTGCCACGTGGCTCGTGGTCTCGGGTTTTATGGTGATGGGGTTAGTTTCCTGGTTGCCTCTGGCCAATCGTTCTGACTCAGGGTCCTTCAGAATGCGCGGTGGCATGCGCATCACTTGGCCAAGGTGGATTCCCCGAGAAGGATTCTGGGAGGTTGGTAGGACCTGTGGACTGGCATCTCCTCTCTCCTTTTGCCCTTTCCAGAATTCTTCCGGTTGGTGGTAGCTTGTCAGTTCCGTGTTCCTTACCAGGACCTCCTGTTCTAAGAGAACTCATGCCAGTGTTTGCTATGGTGCCTGGCCAGGGTGGGCAGTTTCGGTCAGTGCTGGACATAGAGGGACCACGGTGAATAAAACTACAAGGAAAGTGCACAGGGAGAAAACTGCTTGAAGCTGAAGTGTTTCTGCTGAGACTCACTGCTTAGTATGAAAGCCTGCATTGAAAAGAAAAGCATCAAAAGTGTGCAAATACACCGCAGTGCAAGGCAGTATTGAAAGATAAAAGGTTAGACTCAGATGCCCAGCCTGTGTGCAGTAGAAAAGATAAACAAAACAAGCCTCCACGCAGAAAGCAAAGTGCCCTGAGGCTTTTTGTAAAAGGAAGAGAGAGAGATACTTCTTCCCTCCTAATAGACAGCAAATGCCAGGGGTTTGTTTATAAGGACAGGAACAGGCAAGTCAAGTAAACAAGCCCTTGAACTTATTTACAAAACAGAAAGAGACAGACTTAGAGAACCAACTTATGGTTACCAGGGTTGGGGGCGGGGAGGAGGGGGGAGGGATAGATTGGGAGTTTGGGATTGACACGTCCACACTGCTCTATTTAAAATGGATATCCAGGGCTTCCCTGGTGGCGCAGTGGTTGGGAGTCTGCCTGCCGATGCGGGGGACGTGGGTTCGTGCCCCGGTCCGGGAAGATCCCACATGCCGCGGAGCGGCTGGGCCCGTGAGCCATGGCCTGTGCTCCGCAGCGGGAGAGGCCACAACAGTGAGAGGCCTGCGTAAAAAAAAAAAAAAAAAAAAAAAACAATAAAATGGATAACCAACAAGGACCTCCTGTAGAGCACAGGGAACTCTGCTCAATATTCTGTAACAACCGAAATGGGAAAGCATTTGAAAAAGAATAGATACATGTCTGTGTGTAACCAAATCCCTCTGCTGTACACCAGAAACTAACACAACATGGTTCATCAGCGATACTCCAATTTAAAATAAAAAGTTAAAAAAAATCCCTTTTATAAAAATGTGCAGAATGGAAATGGGAGGAGCAGAGATAGTGGGAGAAGGAAAAAGAGAGCTACAGCCCCTAATGGACTCACCCCTTCACAGAGAAGGTTAGGGAAAAAGCTCAAAGCCAAAAAAAAAAAAAAAAGAGCCTTTCCTAAAGGAGCTAGTCATCTAGAACGTACTTAGAGAGATGTGAACACACTGTAAGTGTCCAGCTCAGTGAATCGTGCTGAAATCCAAGGCTAATCTCTACAGGAAGAGCCACTCACCAGGCATGCTTGGGGGCTTGTGGTGAACAGGAGGATGGCTGGAGGACATGGCCCCACCCCCACCCCCACCCCCAGGAGAGGACCCAGTGATAAGACAGGATTTCCTCAGTCTATAGCCAGGCACTAAGCTTGCTGCGGTTCCCCGGGGGCCCAAGCCCCAGTGTGTGTGGTAGAATCTCAGCGCCAAGGTGAGCCTGCCATTCAGGAAGTTGGTGCCAGTTAGAATACCTACAGCCCAGGCATTCTGTCTGTGATATAACATTCATATTCTATGACCAGACAAGAAAAGTTTAAACATTCAAAAAACTTTTCTGCCCTTTGGTCTCCTCCCTTCTCTATTCCACATTTTATATCTGCATTAGGCATGGACCAAATCTTCCCTTCTTCTCCCAGCATCCACAAGACAACTCCTGAAAAGATGACGGTCCTTCATGATCTTGTAAGGGGCCATGATGATGCTCAGATCTGGACTGTGAAAACTATCAACACTGTCATTTAATGTACATCCCTGTTTCTCAAAAAACTTATATAACTCTGGACTTCTAATGGGCAGAGCAGTTCTCAGAGCTGAGATTCTCTTCCTGGATTATCATCCTCAAATTTGACTCAAATAAACATTTCCACTTCTTTCCTAGATTGACTATTGATTAATTTTTGTTGACATGTCCAAACCTAGTCCTGGCACCAACTTCAAGCCCACACTCGTAGTCACTGAAGAGCATGCAGATTAGACATGGTTCTTCCCTTCTTGGCTGTTTGCAAGATGTTCCTGGTGCTGGTGGTTGACACTCAAGGGAGTCAGGGAGAGAATAACCAAGGGTGGATGCTGTGAGATAAACCGTTTACATGATAACCCTCAGAGATAACCAGGGATGGCAGGGCAAACATTATTATCACCCTTAAACTGAGTCTAAAAGGGTGTCTGTCCTGAGCCCAGGTTTCAAGGACACAGTTCTGATCCTTCCCCAGCCACATGCCTCCGTGCAAGGAGTCCAAGGGATAAAGAACCTGCATCCACTATAGACCCCACACTGGGTGTCTAGGATGCTCGAAATCTCTGCCCAAGTAGCTTTGCCTGCATCCACTTGCAGGGTCTTTGTGTCTTGTTCCCTGAGCTATCGCCTCAAGGACAGTGCTAGTCCTGTGGGTAGTCACGTGATCCGTCACTGGGTGGAGTATGGATGGATGTGTGTGTGTGTGTTTTTTTAAATCAATTTATTTTATTTTTGGCTGTGTTGTGTCTTCGTTGCTGCACACGGGCTTTTCTCTAGTTGCGGCGAGCAGGGGTTACTCTTCGTTGTGGCACTCGGGCTCAGTAGTTGTGGCGCATGGGCTCTAGGGTGCGCGGGCTTCAGTAGCTGTGGCTCATGGATTCTAGAGCACAAGCTCAGTAGTTTTGGCACACAGGCTTAGTTGAGACTGTGATTAAAAATCCTCCAACAAACAAAAGCCCAGGACCAGATGGCTTCACAGGTGAATTCTATCAAACATTTAGAGAAGAGCTAACACCCATCCCTCCCAAACTCCTCCAAAATACAGCAGAGGGAGGAACACTCCCAAACTCATTCTATGAGGCCACCATCACCCTGATACCAAAACCAGACAAAGATGTCACAAACTATAGTCCCAAATCACTGATGAGCAGAGATGCAAAAATCCTCAACAAAATACTAGCAAACAGAATCCAGCAGCACATGAAATGGATCATACACCATGATCAAGTGGTGTTTATCGCAGGAATGCAAGGATTCTTCAACATACGCACATCAATCAATGTGATACACCATATTAACAAATTGAAGGAGAAAAACCATATGATCATCTCAATAGATGCAGAAAAAGCTTTCACCAAAATTCAACACCCATTTATGATAAAAAAACTTTCCAGAAAGTAGGCACAGAGGAAACCTAACTCAACATAATAATGACCAGATATGACAGACCCACAGCCAGCATCGTTCTCAGTGGTGAAAAACTGAAACCATTTCCTCTACAATCAGAAATAAGACAAGGTTGCCCACTCTCACCGCTGTTATTCAACATAGTTTTGGAAGTTTTAGCCACAGCAATCAGAGAAGGAAAGGAAATAAAAGGAATCCAAATCGGAAAAGAAGAAGTAAAGCTGTCACTGTTTGCAGATGACATGATACTATACATAGAGAATCCTAAAGATGCTACCAGAAAACTACTACAGCTAATCAATGAATTTGGTAAAGTAGCAGGATACAAAATTAGTGCACAGAAATCTCTGGCATTCCTATACACTAATGATGAACAATCTAAAAGTGAAATCAAGAAAACACTCCCATTTACCACTGCAACAAAAAGAACAAAATACCTAGGAATAAACCTACCTAAGGAGACAAAAGACCTGTATGCAGAGAATTATAAGACACTGATGAAAGAAATTAAAGATGATACTAATAAATGGAGAGATATACCATGTTCTTGGATTGGAAGAATCAACATTGTGAAAATGACTCTACGACCCAAAGCAATCTACAGATTCAATGCAATCCCTATTAAACTACCACTGGCATTTTTCACAGAACTAGAACAAAAAATTTCACAATTTGCATGGAAACACAAAAGACCCCGAATAGCCAAAGCAATCTTGAGAACGAAAAACGGAGCTGGAGGAATCAGACTTCCTGACTTCAGATTGTACTGCAAAGCTACAGTAATCAAGACAGTATGGTATTGGCATAAAAACAGAAATATAGATCAATGGAACAGGATAGAAAGCCCAGAGATAAACCCACACACATATGGTCACCTTATCTTTGATAAAGGAGGCAGGAATGTACAGTGGAGAAAGGACAGCCTCTTCAATAAGTGGTGCTGGGAAAACTGGACGGGTACGTGTAAAAGTATGAGACTAGAACACTCCCTAACAC